>JAZARR010000023.1:0-122717 GCA_037389465.1 Baylisascaris procyonis
TTGCGTTATTAAGTTATTCTGTAGGCATTGTAATATATCGTCATGGGTGTTTCCATATTTCAATGATATTTTTCAGGGACAACTAGAGGATCAATTGCTTCAAGCAAATCCTATTCTCGAGGCATTCGGCAATAGTAAAACAATCAAAAACGATAATTCGTCTCGATTTGTGAGTTCATTTATTCCATATTTTACTTTGACATGAACAGTAATAATTATATCAGGGATAAGAAACGGTTTAGGATCTGTATTGTTTATAAGTGTTAACGTTTTAGGTGACGTCCACTTTGCTAAGTGGGTTTTTTTTTGTAACGTAGTTAACTTTAAATCATTGTAGCCATGTTATAGGAGCAAAATCCTGGAGTCTTTTTCTATGATTTATATACATTAGTAACTCTCCTCTTATCTCTGACTGCAGCGGTTAAAGGTGGGCATTCAGTGAAAATTTTTTCTTGCCGGAAATGAGCTTTGATCAGGCAGTAAACAGGGATTGAAAATGGTTAAAAATTTTAGTAATTTTGAAATAGAGTTATACAACAAAGTTTTTTTAATGCCTTCGGCATCCCTTTCCGGTCAAATCAGTACTTGTCGTTTGTGTATTATCTCAAATAAGGGCTTCGCTAGCAATTTAATATTCCGTAAAAAATAATGTTTCGCTGCTTGTCAGCCTCAGGCTCTTCAACGATGAGCCTTAAATATAGATCAGAAATGATGAGCCACAGATTTTTCATAAGATATAGGGGGAGAAGAAACGTCCAGATGTGCTAAGAATCGAAAATACTGAGCCTTTTGTTCGCTCTAGCCGTTGACGTTTTAAGCAAACATTTCGAGAGAACAAGATCGGATTACTTTGATCCATAGCCGACCTGAGATATGCGGGTAGACAAAACCTTTAATCCGTTATTGATTTCCCGAAGATGTATTTTTGATCGTACTTACTTGCAACGCGAAATGTTTCTCAGTTCCGATCTGGAAATTTGGAGGGGCGATGGGTACTGAAAATAATAATCTGGGAATCTATAAAATGAACCCCAATATTCTCGAGACCATCCCAATATTCTCGAGACCCGCCTATCTCCTATATTCTGAATAGTTATGAGGGGATATTTGTTTGGAATAATTAATAATTTCAAATTTGGCTAAGATTATTGTTAATGAAATGCCTCTAACAGTTGGTAGTTATTCTTTGAGAGACCACCAGTGAATATAAAAATGCATTTGTTGAGGATATTATGCAATTTCATTGTTTTTAGGTTTTCATCAATGAAATTTCTTCTTTTTTTTAACATTTGATGCTATAGAATCATCTGTAGTGATATTTTTCTTTGATATTATTGTTTTATAGGGAAAATTCATACGAGTGAATTTCGATCAATCAGGTTATATCTCAGGCGCTAATATTGAGCATTATTTATTAGAAAAATCAAGGACGCTCAGACAAGCGCCTGACGAGCGTTCATTCCATTTCTTCTATCAACTATTAAAGGGAGCTGACGAAAATCGTAAAAGTGAGCATTATTTGTTGTCTGCTTATTCAATCGGCGCCCTGGACATTTGCGCCGTGGCGCAACTAATCTGACCTCATGGGAAGCATCTAAAATCGGTTATTGGTTTTGGAATCAGCGGAATTTTGACAGAAATTTTGTTACCAGTAATGCAGTTTCAGTGATGTTTCGATCTGTTGGAGGTGGGGGGAGGGAGTTGTTCATAATGTACGGTTATATGTCTCCACTTTATCTACATTTGAACGTGAAGTATCGGCATTTCAATTTTTAAAGAGTTTCTTGGAGAAGTTGCAAAGAACTGTGTTGAAAATTTTCTGAATCAAGAATTTTTATTCAAAATTATGAAGCACTCACAACCGAATTTGATTTTAACTCGTTTTTTAATGTGATGTGAGAATGATCGATCATATTCTATGATTGCTCTATTGAAATCTGTTTCCACGTGTATCGCTGATTCCTACGGAAAAGCAAAAAGATCGGAAATTGGCTAGGCATTTAGTTGAGTGTAGGTTTTTTAATGCTCTCTTGCTTAGCCGTTTAGTGGAAAACGTTAGCAACGGGTTTATTAGGATAGGTGTATTTTGAGGAATACATTTCAAAATGGCATTGTAACTGTGAAGGATTTGTTTATTTCAGAGGCGCTTCTCTTAGAAAATGATTTGGCTCGTTATCGTTTTCTTTCGAATGGAGATACGAGCATATTGAATGTGGATGATGCGGCCGAATTCTCTACTACGATCAACGCAATGACGATTATGGGATTTGGAGAGAACGAAATTGACGGTTTGTTTGTTGTTATTTTGGGTAAAAATTGATTTTTTAACCAGTCATTTCGGTTCGTATACCGTTCGTTCTTCATTTTTATTATACGGCTATTGCTATCTGGCCTAGTTATTTGCTTCGATGTGGATTAGCCATATTCTACGCTGTATGCATGAATTTTAAGGTGAGCAGCTGCAGAGGGCATTCGGAAATTTATTGCAAGCCGACTCTAGTGTTGAGCATTCGAAAATCTTTAGCGTGAAATTTTTTTCGAATCTATCGGATGTTGGTGATACGTTGCGAGGTGTTGTATATATGCATATAGGAAAAGGTAGGTGAAAGCAAACTGCTTATGCGAGATTTTGGGAATGATATTGATTGTTTTAGTTCTCTGAGGATGACACACTGAACTTGTTGCATAGGGGTTCGATTCCCATTAGTTTTAAATTGGCGATACAATGGTATTTGTAAGGGTACACCTAGTCTTCCTGGAAGAGGCTGTTTGATGCGTATGTCGATTGGTTCTATCCTTAAAAACGTTTGATAAATGAGTGCTTTTAAGCGATAATGCGTACGGTCAGCGCCGTTTTGCTGCTCGGGAATATGTCGTTCTCGCAAGAGCGATCATCCGATCAGGCATTACTGGAAGATGATACAGGTATGACTTCGACTATATCTCTTGCGAGCATCGCAAAAAACATTCTCACAACAATGTCGCAAGAATGAAAATTCTCGCAATCTTGTTCCCGGTGATGGCCGAAGTTTTGATGGAATATGTGGAAGGAAGGTGATTATTACCATTCGAAAGGAAAAACATAACAAGCAAAAGGGGGAGTGCGGAGCGAATGGGAATATCCGTGGTGCTGTCAGCTTGTGAATTCTAGAAATGGATCCACTGTGGTCTCTTATTTGAGTAACGCCTATGATCTCTCTTTCCGGCTAATGGAAGACCGATGTTACAAAGAACGATTTCGCCTAGATGAGTGTTGTTTGGTTACAATCAACTTTGCGATCGCCATAATGCCTCCTAATTGCCAATTCATTTTCTTTCTGTAGCAGTTATTTCGGAATATCTTAATTGAAGTTAACTGTGTTATCTTTCAGTGGCACAAAAGATTTCTGTTCTATTGGGATTGCCTACATCGGAGCTCGTTAAGGGGTTCCTAAGACCCCGTGTTAAGGTAAGCCTGCCGTATTGTTTTACCGGAATCCGTGTTGACTCGCGTTGTTTAGTTTGCGTATGTGAGTTGATAGAACGAGATACGTGGCTATCTGAATTTGTTGTTGAAAGATAGAGTTTTGTTATCTTAGTTTGCTCTTGACTGAGAGCGATACCTTCATTGCTGATCTTTGCTTTGTTTTTTAAGAGAATATATTTGGAAAGGTACTCGGCGATTTTAGTCCTCCCCTTCGCAGTCTTACCTGGGAACTTCAACGAGTCATTTCAGTAACCGGGGAATTATTTTTTTTTGATAGATGTTGTTCCCACATGAGGTTGAGAATACTCACCGTTGTACTCTACATTACTGTTAGAAAGTTGTGATAGGAAGAAATTAATATTGATGTTGGTAGGTAGTTTTTCGTTCTTCAGTAAAGCTGCAGCTATTGAATCAAAGTACTGAATAAGATCGAAATCAGCGCCATATTTTTCACCTTGTCCCTTTGTCTTTTATTAGTTTGACGTGATGTGAGGTAATGCGAATGAATATCTGTTACTGGGTGTATGAAGTTACTTCTTTGAGTAGTTCACGATCATTCCTACCAAAATCTTGGCCTACCGTAGAGAGATGTCTTATAGGTCGGTGCAGCGCCCGTAGTCTGTTAATGCAGATATCACGTGCTGAAAGTTATTGACCATACTTATGTATGTGAGCATCGCGAATGTTATGCAGCGAGAGATGTCAAATACTCTTATTTTTGGATTGTTATGAATAGTAACGAAGAGTAAAAGAGTATAATTAGTTTGTTTTAAGGTGGGTCGAGATTATGTGCATAAAGCACAGAATCAGGAACAAGCTCAATATGCTGTAGAAGCGATCGCAAAAGCATGCTATGAGCGCATGTTTAGATGGCTTGTCACAAGGATCAATCGCTCGTTGGGTAGAACATCGCGTACTGGATCGGCATTCATCGGCATTCTGGATATTGCTGGGTCTGTCGGATTTGTTATGTTCCCCGTAGACTGATGCTTTCTAATTAAGTGAACATTTCGTGGACCGTTGTATATACTGTATCTAGAGCGTGAAATGAGTGCGTCATGTTAAAACTAATAATGTGTTTTAGTAATGGTATAGTAGGCGCACAGCAAGGACAGAAAAGCCGCTGTGTGGCGGGATGTGTAAAATTTTCAGTTTTTTTTTTAATGTGTGTTGCTTAACACGTGATTTGCTTATGTCTGACGCATTAATATTATTGGTCCCCATATATATATATATATATATATATATATATATATATATATATATATATATACTTTTGTAGAATTGAAGGTCATTTTCTTTTGAGACAACGTGGAAGGCATTAAATAAGGTTACAATTTGAGCTAGATGTGCAACAGTTCTTCATTTCTGTGCTGAGATCTGCGTTGTAGTCAGACTTGGCATGGAGGTCAGAAAAGTTTGAATATTTGGAAAAAACCTGTAATGTTTGAAAGCAGTAGGTAGCTTTGTAACGGCTATTAGAAACACGTCAAAGAATTATTGGATAGCAACTGTTTCCAGGCTTTTTTGAAGGTCTCGTCCATTTGGTATAAACCGGAGTCTCCAAGAGAAATGATTGAAGTTATAGTTTAGGTAGCGCACATTTTGGATCTTGCGCGGTCTATAATAAACCTCGAGGAGCTTTTGCCTGGATGCGATGTAAATCGTACAAATGCAGATCCAGGATAGGGAATTAATCACGAACCATCACCAAGTGGATGCGCTACTTTGCAGTTTGATTTTGCGATGCGAAAGATAGAATTGAGGTTAACTTTTTATACAACATTTCAGAATTCAGGCGGATTTTTTGATGCTGCATTTCAGTATTGAAGTGATCTTATTCATGTTTGAAAGACTATATGTTTGCAGTTTCGAGATCTTCGAAATGAATAGTTTCGAGCAGTTATGCATCAATTATACCAACGAGAAGCTGCAGCAGTTGTTCAACAGCACAATGTTCATATTGGAACAGGATGAATATCGTAGAGAAGGCATTCAGTGGGATTTCATCGACTTCGGGCTCGATCTTCAGCCAACGATCGATCTTATCGAAAAAGTCAGTAATTCATATCGTTTAAATGGTTAACAGGAAGAATAGTTGGAACTTAAGATCTTCGTATTTTGTTTGTCTGTTATCGGATAATCTGAGAAAAGATAGGAAGATTTTGTTCACCCTTTGAAAGTTGCAATTGTGCATAGTTCATGAGCTTAGAATCGTTGATAGAGAGGTATGCTATGAAAGTCGTAGTGAATGTGCTCTTAGCTGTAGTTGTTATGAGTTAAGTTCGATTATTGTTCTGCTGTTGAAGTTTAAATTATTCGTTTATATCTTTAATAAAGATAGGTACGTTGCGTGGTATTTCAGTGAGAATTGATGCAGTAAAATTGGACAGGTAGAGAATGTGCTAAGGTAACCTAGAGCGTTTAAGGTGATATTAATTTTATACGGTACCATTTCAGCCGATGGGAATATTGGCTTTGTTGGATGAGCAATGTCTCTTTCCAAAAGCGACCGATAAGTCATTGGTGGAGAAGTTGGTGGTCAACCAATCAAAGCATCCCAAATTTGTGGTGCCAGAGATGAGAGCGAAGTCTGATTTCGCCGTGATCCATTACGCCGGTCGTGTCGACTATTCAGCAGGTTGTCAAGTTCTTATTTTCATATGTTCCAGATTTAATTTATCGGGGCAGGGGGGGGGGGTTGAGAGTTCATAGAGGAGGAGAGAGAGCAGCGACGGAGAGCATTATGAATAGGGAAGACTGGAAGTATGTTACGTTGAAAACGGCCTGTAAAGTATGGTTTTGCATAATTCATTTTTTAAATGTATTTATTGAATGAGACATTTCTATGAAAAGAGTAAGAAATTTTGTTTGTCGTATGTAGTTGAGCTTACTTCCATTTGCTTCGAAATAGTGATTTGTGCAGGTTAAGGGATGGCTGAACTTTTCTCGGTGAGTATACCCCTCCCCTCCCCCTCCCCCTCCCCTTACAAGGAATGCGTTGATTATTAGCGAGCAGAAGTCTCGGTTTTTTCGATTTTCTCTGCATAAGGGAAGAGGGGGAGGGAATGATAATTTTCATTGCAGGGATCCGTGCGTGTTGAAAAGTTTCCATTTCTTCCTTTTTATTTTCTATGCTTACTTCAGATTTTACCATACGGTCTTCTCCACCGGCTTGCCATTGATTGCCTTCACCAAGTATGGGAGGGGAATGCATATATGTGAGAATATAAGCGCAGTAGTAGTTAGCAGTTTTTTTTTGTTATGAAACCTTAAAATTTGAGTGATTAATGAAGGTAAATGATGGTGTATGGTGAGCTGTTGTTCACTTATTGTATTAACTAGTATTTCATTGGCTGTTAAATTTGTTTGGCTTCAAGGTTCTAATTATGTGTCGTATTCATATAAAAGTGCAAAAACAAACAGCGGAATTTATTGTCACAACAAAGGCGAACTTCAGTTGTTAGTATGAATAATATGTTAAGGTATAGGTAGATATAAGGTATATATCAAAGCTGCACTTCTGGTTTTAATTTTTTTGCATCTTGATAACATTTTTCTTTATCGCAATCCTTTCATTTGCTTTGTTTTTGTTCGTTTCAACAAAGCATTTCCTTGCCATTTTACGGCAATCGCATCATTGTTGTTTCATTGATTGATGGTAAATAATATTGTTTTGTAGGTCAGTGGTTAATGAAGAATATGGATCCGCTGAATGACAGTGTCGTCTTGCTTCTACAGAATTCTTCGGATGCATTTGTGGCTGCCATTTGGAAGGACGGTATGCTTCTGGGGATTTATTTAAAAATTTTAATGGTAGTTATGGCTACCAAGGGATCATAAAATGCTTAGCACTCGAAGAGGAGGGGATGGGGGGAAAGGTTCATTGGCGATCATTTCCATCAAATTTTGTTGTGTATTATTTCTTGCCGTGGTGTCCGCGCTCGTTGATAACAGTTCTTCTGAAAGTGTTTTTCGGTTATCGTTTAAGTTAATCTATCCGCTAAAATTTCAGAAAAAAACGAAAATTTGAGTCTTCTATATCGAGAAATGTCTTATATGAGCGAGTCACTAGTGGCCGTTATATCTTGCTTTCTGATTTCGGCGTTTCATCAGCAAGCGCGAAGGCCACGTCGATTTTCCGATTTCCAGAACAGATGGAGTGGGGGAGGTGATAGGAACCGCTGGTGTTATCGTCATCGTGTGCAGTATTTCAAAAGAGAGTTTGGTTTTGTTAGAATGCATGAGTAGTGTTGGTTCGAATTTTTAAGTGGTTGAGGTTGTTCCAGTGGAATTCGCGAGTATCGGTGTAACGGAATCATCGAACGATATGTTCGGTGCGCGCATCAAGAAAGGAATGTTCAGGACAACAGGACATTTATACAAGGAACAGTTGTCGAGATTGATGAGCACACTACAAAACACATGTCCACATTTCGTCCGTTGCATAATCCCCAACAGGGAAAAGAAGGTTCAGTTTACGCTTCTTTGGGAGTTTTTATGCATAGCAGATGGGAGTGGCGGAAGAATTTGATTGGAGTATCGTTGGGGTGATTCAGATAAACGGTGCTTCCTCTGCACATCGGAGAGGCTTTTTTCCGCGGAAATGGGGTCAGTGATCGCTGCTTTTGAAAGGTAGTGAGATATGGAAATAACAGTATTGGAGCCGTTAAAGGTCTATAAGAGGGAGCCCCACTGGTTGGAAAAGAATTGTTAGTGCCAATAAGTGATAAAAGTTTGTAATCACCTTTGGTAGCAGTAATCAGTTCATCATAGCGAGCCAATGATTTATTGTCAGTGGTTCACCTTTGTTTTCCTTCAGCCAATTTCTCTCGCTTGGATGAAACCACTCTTGAATATTTCTGAAGTATTATTATTGGTTGCTGATTTGAGTGTTTGTTGAAGTTATTTCAATTTTGTTTTTACATTTAATCATTTTATAAGCTGTGTTTGTTTGCAGGCAGGTGTAATATGTGCGCCTCTTGTTTTGGAGCAGCTTCGATGCAATGGAGTTTTAGAAGGGATTCGAATATGTCGTCAAGGATTTCCGAATAGAATACCGTTTCAAGAGTTTCGACAGCGATATGAAACATTATTGGCTCGTGGAGCAGTGCCACCGGGATTCATGGATGGCAAAGAGGCGGTGAAGTCGGTTTTGCAATTGTGCCTTTCATTATTGATGCATTTGTTTAGAACAGAAAAAATTATTGATATGTCCCTTCCATGGCTTATAAATCGGCTTCTGCCATGAACCATGCACGTTTGTATGTGTTGTGTATTCATTGTATACCTATTTTTGGATGTTGGCAGATATATTTTGAAGGGATGAAAGAAAAGTAAGCCATTATTTTTTAAAATTAGAAGTTGGCTTGTGCATTGAATACTGAAACTTTGGATTCATTCACTTCGGTTCGTGTTGTTATATATGTGTTAATTAATAGCCTTGAAGGATGGTTAAACACACGTTTTTAATGCATGCTTTCATAACAATTGATACTTATTACTCGAGTTTGTTCAATTGATGCAGCGATCACGCAGTTTATATAAGGGAAGATGGTGGGTTGAAGTGAAATCTTGCCTCTTGTCGTATTCTTAGGATTCAGATGCGAGCAGAACTTTCAAATTTTATATAAATTCTCCAAAAGTTTCTTTCTATCAAAAAAAAAACCCTACGAGTTATTCAAGAATTTTTCTCCGAAGTTTATCATTGCAGGGAAAATCATCTCACTTAAGTTCCTAAGAACGGAGAGAGAAGGAACATGGGGGAGGGGTGAGGCTAGAGATCTGAAATTGATAGTTCAGCTTAGCTGTACTTCGACTAAATTCTCTTATTACAAGTAAACGGTTAATGAATACGAATTCTCGATTGGCTTAAGTGAGCTATTTTATGCCTTCATCGATTCTACAAATTTTCAGTCAGTTCACTCCGACTTGAATTCTTTTCCAGGAAGTAGATGCTGAAAATTCGCTCTTTGCTTATTACCGTTTTATGTTACTTTTGCTTTTTATTGACTAGAAAAGAGTGGAATCGTTTAATAGAATTATTTATCGTTAAAATTTGATAAGCATTTTTCAGGAAAATCCTCTCGGTGATGGAAATGGATGAAAACGTATATCGAATTGGTCAGTCGAAAGTTTTCTTTCGAGCTGGAGTATTGGCTATATTGGAAGAGGAGAGAGATCGTCATTTGGCGGGTATTGTGGTTAGCTTCCAAGCGATTTGCAGAGGATGGCTTGCGAGACGCGCTTTCAAGAAACGTATCGAGCAATCCAACTCGATAAGGGTCATTCAAAGAAATGGTTTGGCTTGGATGCGACTTAGAGATTGGCAATGGTGGAGACTCTTCTCTAAGGTTTTTTCATCTTTATTTCTTTCATTTTTTCTCTGTCGTTTGATTTGGGAAATCTCAACTTGGACTTGATAGGAGCAACTAGAAGCGAAAGAAGCTAAATTTAGGAATTTCCTGATCTTCGGAAGGGGGAAAGGGGTTAATGGGATCCACTACTGCATTGTTTTTATCTGTAAACATTATAATTTAGAATACCATAACAACTATTCTGACTTAATTTCAGATGAGTGGTTTCAGCAGTAATTTATGCTCTACTAGGGTATTTTAGGATGACATCGGCATTGTAAAACTCAGATGAGAGAAAGCAAGAAGTTACAGGTAAAACCTCTGTTGGAAGTGACGAACAACGAGGCATTGCTGGCGGCTAAGGAATCTGAGCTGCGCGAGCTTCGTGAGGTGCTTCAGCGTAAAGAAGATGACCTCGACGATATTACTGAACGTGTGGAACAGGTGCTGTGGGTTGTTGTTTTATTTGTTCCCGATGAGAACGAGAGCGTTATGCACAAAGATAATAGATTTTTTCTCTCTGTATATATTTCTTTAACCGTCCTTCCCGTATTTCTTCAGCTGTTGGCGTTTAAGCGTCGGCGACCTGTCGCTTTGGCAAGTGTGCAGGTTGGTACGATGCCATGCTTTGAATGGTACTAATATCTGACAGTATACCTGAACTTATTCTACAGGTGTATTGAATGCTTTCCGAACTAAGAAATGTTGAGATTTAAAACCAGTTCGCAGTTGGCAGAGATTGGAATATCTGCGGAATGTTTCCGGTCGAAGTGCTTCCTGAAAAATAAACGTGGAAGATGCGTTGTTTTTTCAAAATTTTCGCAACTTCTTATCGGATATTTGTACATGCCATTCTCCGATGGCCTCAAACAGTACTGTAAAATTGCGAGATTTTATTGTACCAACCGACTGGCTGTGCTAAACTGTCTTTGGTACTAAAACGTTCTGTTGCTCTTCCTCTTCAATTTCCTATTCCCACAATTCAACACTATTTCGTTGCTGGATCAAAATCAGTTTTCGAAGATATGTTGGTAATACATGCTGAATATGTTTGCAAGCTGGAATAGAGTTCGTTGGTGTAATCGAATGGACGTTTAAGCATTGGGAACCTCAACTTGGATCTATAGTTCATTTTAGTTCGAGTTTTTGTTTTTTTTTGCACATTTCAGTATCCTTTCGCACAGCATAAAGAGTCGATTTGTACTTAACGGAAGGTTGAAGCACCGAAATTTTATGGTTCGACTAGAGTAGCGATATGGGGTTGTTATTTATTGTTTGTTAATAACACTTCTTTGTCATAACGACTACATGGATAACGTTGAAAAGACAAGCTTTACGCAATGTTTTCGAGCTTTTAAATATTCATTGGGAGCAAGTTTTTTTCAATCAATCACCTTCGATTCGGTTATTGAGGTTTTTATTATGTTATAGTTTCGATTACTGTTATTTGCATAGGTGTTAATAGGTATATTATTTGCAGTTGAACACTGAGAGAGCACAACTTCAAGAGCAATTGCAAGCGGAAAGCGTCGAGAAATTAGAAATGGAAGATATAAAGGAACGTCTTGTGCAGCGTGTCGAGGAACTTGAGGATCAGTTAAAGAATGCAAATCGTCAGCTGGAAGAGGATGAAGAGAAACTAGAGAAGTCATCTGATGCACGCAGAAAGCTTCAGGTCAGTGCAGTAGTTAAATATTGGCTCTTTAATTGGCGTATCGAAGGTAGATGGGGATAGATATTTCGTTGATCAATTTCTGTACAATTGACTTGAAACGTTCTGATTTTAATGATTTTTAAACGTGTACACCTTCCAGGTCTTTGTTCTTTTCTTAGGATATGATCTATTTTCACCATCTTCTTGTTCATTTTTATATTTTATTTTGCATTCATAGTTCTTAAATAATCTTATGTTTTTAATGAATGGTGCATTCATGGGTTTAAATAATTTCAAATGTTCGCATTGTTTAGGAAAGTGTGGGAGATCGGATTTTTTTGTTGATCGGATTTCCGTTGTTGTTCCTTATAAAGGCAGGAAGGAAGGCGAAGATGAAGTGATTCACATATGAGAAGAATTAATCCACCTTTTCTTCCTCTATGTTTTCAGTCGATTGCAAGCTCGACTGGAGATGGCAAAGAAGAAAAGGAAAAATGTTTCTGAGTAAAACATTGCAGAACATGTTTACTTCACCTTCACTTAATTAGGACAATGTCGGAGATAGTAGCACAATTGGGAGATGAGTTCGCTGTCGATTCGAAAAAATAGCTTGGAGGAAGAAAGAGACAAGAAAAGATTTAGTAGGGAAGAAGGAAGGGGAAAAGGAAAATTTTTCGAAAGACTCCATTTTTCGGAAAAATAGGCGAGGTATGTTTGCAGTTAGTTGCTAGTAGATAGTTTTGATTTTGAAATTTTTCTTCGACGAATTCGTTCTAATTTGTTGTATTCTAATGTATCTCATTTATATGTAGGCACTTTGTTTTGTTTCATCTAAATCGCTCTTGAATAATTCCTATTCATTCATTCTTTTTTCTTTTGTGAATCTATCATTTTATTATCCTTTTGGAAACAGGATTATTTTTTAAAACTTGAAGCGAGCGTTTATAAAGTTTTTTCGTGAGTAAGTATTGCAAGTAGTTGAAGGTGTCGTTTAGGTGCTTCAATACTGAACATTTTCGACGTTAATCCATAAGCAAATTTAGCATCGTTGATTGCAGGAGAGTGATTCCATTTGTTGGTGATTGTTTTCTATAAGAAGGTAAAGTTAGTGAATGTTTTAGTGATGGAGGGGGGGGGGGAAGTGTTGAACGTGAAGTTAGACCGCATCAGAGTGAGTGACGTATTGCAGGAGAGTTCACAACATCTCGAGGAGCAACTCGAGGCAGAAGAACGCGCTCATCAGAAGGCATTACTCGACAAAACTAGCGCAGAACAGAAACTAAAGGCTGCCCTTAAAGAATGCGACGAGCTTGGCCAATCGAATCAGAAGGTAAGGAGCAGATCAGAGTGGTAGTGTTTCATCTTCTTAGCGTAGTTTTCAGGTTTCTTCCACATCTCAACTCAATCCTTCGCCAATTAGGATTGAATTGAGGTGGAAGGAAAGAGTTGTTAGCACGGGGCAACCTAACTTCTGTTGGCGACTGTTGATCTTTATTGATTCCTAAATTTCATGGAAGTCTCAAAGTGGGGTTTTTAGATCTGTGAATGCAGACATGATTGTTGAAAACGGTATCAACTATTGCATTGTCCATTTTTATTTGTTTTTTCGAAGGTGACGCCCGTTTGCGATGTTTTCCATTTGCATTACTGTTTCACTTGTTCATTAATTCTAATCACATTGCGGTATACTTTGCAGTTGGGAAAGGAAAAGGTGGCATGTGAGGAGCGGATTACCGAACTGAGTGCAAATTTGGCTAATGAAGAGGAGAAGTACAGACAGTTGACGAAACTGAAAACAAGAATGGATTCGCAATTGGCCAGCCTTGAGGAACAACTCAACGAAGAGAGAACTGTATGATTTTACGGTTGTTTGCAATTTGATGAAGAATTTTACAAGTGCTGTTGGCAGAGAGTGGGTTGTTAAAAATGCGATTGGGGATGTATTGTGGGCTATTCGAAGGTTGGTCGCCACCTAATCTCTTCGGGAGTAGGTTCAAAGTGCTTGGTAATCATTTCATGGGTTTAGTAGGTTTAATAGCAGGTCTAATTAGGTCATTTCCTAGTGGCTACCATTCTAATGGTTGCTGCTTATAATAAAGCATAGGTATGCGTGAAGGATTATGACTATGTAGGTGTTTATGTAGTTGCAAGAAATTGTTTTTCCAATGCGCAATAGGATTTATCGGGAAATTTTTGTTACCCTTATTTTGGAATACAAAAAATGATGTAAGGGAGTCATGATCTCTGTCACAGATGTGAATGTTTTATTAAAATTGATCGGAGAAAGGACGATTATGATTCACCGCGGACCGTTGGTTATCATAAGTTATGGAATAATTGACGTATGGCCATCGTAGTGATGACGACATATTGATAAGAAAGAGAGCGACGATCTAATTTTATTGTTTACTTTAATGCTTAAGAGTCGTTCACAATGCGAAGCGGATAAGCGACAGATTGCTGCCGAACAACGTGAAATGAAGGATGCTATGGAAGAGCTGCAGAAGAAGCTTTACGATCTGAATGCGATATTGGTAAAGAGGAGGAGGAACTGTTTCAAGCTTTAACAAAGTAACGTTGCCTTTTGCAAGAGTTGGAATAGGTTTCGCAGCATTTTTCTAAAGTTTCGTAGTGATTTCCAGATAGGCTGCAAAGAGTGTATAGCATTAAGAGATGGGCATCGTTCCTATGTCTTATTTCATTTCTTACGAATGGCTCTCTATGTGAAACTTGTAACGGGAGCAACGAAGAAAGACGAAGTAAAGCAGTTAAATATATCCTGCGAAAATTCCATGTCATTTTAATATAAAATAGAGTTTGCAAAATTTTATTGCTGGGAGTAGCGGGAATATATTGATCTATTGCTTTTCCAGTGGAGAGTTTCGTTTTTCTTGCGTTTTGCATTGATGTATAATAAGACACTACGTTATATGGCCTTATTTTGTCCTTGAAATAAGGATAATTTTTTAATGGAATCTTATTTTTCGCTTAGGTTTAGCTGGAACCCAAATCATCCTTTCGATAATTGTACAAAAATATATTGCAACGTTATGCGATTTATCAGTTTGTCATATGCCGTTTTCGTTATTGTCTCTGGCTCGAAGTATGTACAGAAGTACCGCCTAATTGCGGATACTGTAGATGGATTCGTCTAAGTTTAGATGTTGTCTTGACATTTCCCTTGATGTTGGCACTAAAGTCGAACTCGTGAAAATGGTTTCCCCCTTCATCTCTGCGAAACAATTTGAGTTTTAATCGCTATATTTTTCTCTTCTCCATAAGAAACTTTTGTAGAAACAAGTATAGGACATTGTTTGCTTATAGTTTAGTTAGTTTGGGGATCGTGAATTAAAGTGCGATTTGTCAAATCTAGTATTCATATATATTGAGGTTTTGAAAATCAATTGAGGATGAGAAGTAATTTTAATTTTGGGATTGTTTATTGCTGTCATAGAAGGTTATTGTTATTATTCACTTATTTCCTGATCACATGATGTGGGTGCTGAAGGGAAATTGTTTAGGCGAGACAAGGAGAGCCAGCGATTGTGGCAACCTTTTTATTGTTTTTAAGGAATGGTTGGATGGTATTCAGAATCGAATACTTATAGATACGACGAGGAGCAAGCGAAAGGGCAAATGTTGAGTAAGCAGCTAAAAAATGCGAGCGCTGAATTACAAGAAGCAAAGGAGGATATCGAGAATGAACGATCTCTTAGGTCTGCAGTCATTTTATGCTTTTATTTACTTCTTTTTGAGGGCTAATTTTTGTGGGAAAGAAATTAGGGGGGGGGATGGATTAAGAAGTGGATTCATGGAATAATTAGCTTTGGCGAATATAAGAGCGGGGAAGCAAGCTTTGGATTTATAAAATAATTTTCGGCGATGATGAAGGAGGGAAGCTGTAATTGAAAGTACAGCAATAAATAAGAAAATAGGAAAGTACAGTAAATGGCTTTAAAACAGTAAATGTATGTCCTTGATACATATGAATTTCTAGCAGGTTTCATTAATTAAATAAAATGGATTTTGAATAGGATGAAGAGCGAACGTGGTAAACGCGATTATATGGAAGAATTGGAGGCACTGAGGCATGAACTGCTCGAGTCACAAGATAAAACACAGGCGAGCGTCGAGATGAAAGCCGAACGAGAAAAACAATTCCAATTACTCAATGTACGATGAGATTGATGAATATTACAACGTTTTTTTTTCTTTTTTGTGATATATTTTTTGGGGATATGGAAGGGGGAAGTTTTTTGTTGATCACTTTTTTGGGTTTTTGAAATTTTTTATAGAATTTATTAGAAGTTTTTATTATCTCGAATGTATTTTGATGGACATTTCCTGTTATTTGAGAATGTAATTTGCGTTGATTTTGTGAAGGATATCGAATTTCAAAATCATAGTTTTTTTAATTGTATACGATAGGCCACTTAACAGCATTCTCTAGACTTTTCTTGTAGTGTAGTGTTTTGAAACCGATCTTCTTGTAATAGTTACTAGCGACTTTGTATATTGCATGTTAGGAATTGTGATAAGTAGAAATGTGAGGTTTATCTTATATCTCGTTTCAATCGTTCACTTAATGTTCACCTCAGATGGCCCTTTTTCTTTCTTTCATTTTGGAGTGAAAGAAGGATGAGATAACATCATGACTTTATTTTATTGCCAACATCGATCTATCTTTTCTCTAAGAGGAATGAGTGCTAGATTTGTTAGTAAACTGCAGATAAACGATTAGGGGGGTATGGGGTGGAAGGTGGTGTTGATGTTAGTGAACTATTTCGTGTGGATGGAATTATAATAGCTTGCACTTGAATGGAGCAGAATTTCTGTTGAAGAGACCTGTGGAAATATAAGGTTTACTTTCGTTATTTTTATATTCACAATACTGAATTGTATTCGATTTCATTAAGCAGATGGGGTTTAAGAAGGAACTCGAAGAGTCGAAAATGTCCTCCGAGTTGAAGATAAACGAGTTGAAACAAAAATATGCGAAAGAGATTGATACTCTCAACGATCAGGTCGACCAATTAAAACGCCTCAAGAATCAAGTAACCATTGCACATTTTATGTTGTTTTTATTCAGTTAAATATTTCTGCTTGTTTTTTTTTTGATGTTTATTAATATTTTTGCATAATTTATCTAATGCTTTTAATTAAGGAAACTTCGGTGTTAGATATATGACAGCGATGATGTTCTTCTATGATTGAAGTGACTGATGGAACTTTCGTTTTAGAAAATTGCAATTAGAGAAGTAAAAATTTGTTTTTATCGTAGTTGTTGTACTAAATAAGTGCAAATAATCCGGGAATAATCCAGGATTATTGGCTACTAGAATTAACGCATATTGATTTATGCATTGGGATGCATCGTAGTTGGGCTTTATGCATTCATTGTATCGCCTGTTTATTATCGAAATGGTTTTTACTGATCGCCGCACACAATGTCGAAAAAAGCGTTTGCCGCAGTATGTGCACGGATGCAGATGCGCATATTTTTGTTGGCTTAATAAAATTGTTGTTGCTGTAAATATAGGTCGAATGCCCGGCGCATCTGCCTATAGTCTTATAGGCACATTCTCTGATTGTATCTTAAAAGTTTTTTAGAGAGAACAGATTGGCGGAAATTACTGAAAAACGTGATTGTCGAGTTGAAAGCGGATGAGACTGTTTTATGCCCCTTTTCCATGTAGTAATAAAGCAGAGGACCGTATATCCTGACTACTAAACAGGTATTCATAGTGCTTCTAGTTGATATGTTTTGATAATCTTATTGAAGCGTTCCCCAATCTCCCTTTCCTGACTAATGGCTTAGGTGATCAGAGGTTTATTTAACGGACATCGGATTTTTTAAATGCTAAAGTTTGTTGAGTCGTTAAATTTAGCTGTTGATCGTAAATGATCGCTTTCATTCAGTTGGAAAAGTCGAAGGAGCTGATCGAGAAAGAATTGAGTGAGAAGAACATGCTGTTGGAACAGTGTCAAGGCGCTAAGATTGATGCAGAAAGGAAGCGGAAGGTTGCCGAATCGGGTCTATTGGAGTGGCAAACAAAGGCGAATGATGTGGAATTGGAACGTACTTCAATTGCTAACGCTCTTTCAAAGGTTCCGCTTTCATTGTTTTTATATATTCTTCGAGAAAGGTGAAAATGATATCGTCATTTCTGCTTATATTTGAGTTTATAAGACATTGAAATTTGCTTTCGCAAGAAATTGACAGGTTAACAGAACAATTAGAAAAAAATCTGAGCGGCATGCTTTTCGATTTTGCCCTTCCAGATATGTGGGCAACTTCTCCCCCATATTATTTTATGGACAGCCACTTGCGAATAGAGTGGTCGGCAGATGACTTCCATGAAGGAAAAGGATAGAAGGAAAGTATTTTCCTTTTATCCTTCTTTCCTTGAAATGTAATGTATTTTAACGCCACAAAATATACAGCCGACCATCACTGAGTGGATTGAGGTTATATGGAATGAATCGAATAGGGTTTGTTTATTTATTTGTCATTTATTCATTTATTTCTTCGTTTGTTTACAATGCATCGAGTATTGAAATGCGGCGGATGATCAGAACACTAGGTAGCTTAGGTGAATGCTGTTTCCGTAACGTTTGTAATTCAAGCTTCAAGGGAGACTGTAGCCGGCATTATAGTTTGTTATCATTAGATGATACCCCTGCGTTAAGGATTACAATATTTGAAAAGTTTCAGGCTCAAATTGAAATTGGACAACTTCACTCGTCGTTGGAATCAAAGGAGGACGATATAGCAGCGTTACAGAAGAAGGTTGTCGATTTAAGTGATCAGGTGAGTTCTAATTAAATCCATTAATGAATTTTCATGAGGACCAATATTTACTGTTCGATTCAACGGCGATTCATACGAAAGCGCCGTTTTGTGCAAGAGAATTGCGAGAGGTAGAGAAGAGGAGGATCAGAAACAGCATGGAAGTGGTCGACTTTCTTTTTTTTGTATTTTTCATAGACAGTGGCGGTTGATGGTCCTTCCCCCCCCCCCCCTTAAGTTTTTGTAAGGATGAATGACCGAAAATGAAGAAGAACCCTGCAAAGTGATGCTGAGAAAAAATTTGCAATTTTAAATAGTCTAGCAGTTTGCAGAATAGGCTTACAGTAAGCCTAGAATTTGGGGCTTACAGTAAGCTGCAATGCAGAGTGTTGAAGTTCTATCGAAGTTCTGATCCCTCGACAGGTTTTGGAATTTGGTTATGTTAGTGGTTGTTTTATAATTTAAATTGTTGGGGGAGCATACATTGCATTTCACAAATGAAAGCGTTGACCGTTGACGTAAAGAATTATTCATTTATCGCCGTGTTTAGATAGTAAAGTGATAAATAGAGTATTGCGTTTGTATGTGGTTACGAATTTCTTTAAAACGATTGGTTCTCTTTTCAGTAAAATTTTCAGTGAATAAAATTTTTCAATAATCTTGCGCGGATATAGATAGATATATCCGCGCAAGTTTGATTAATTGAAAATTTTGGAGAAAGCAATTAGCACACTAATGTGAAGCTGTTTTATATTAGGGAGTCGTCTGTTAATCAGCTTGCTGCTGTTATGCAGCAAGTGTGGGAGGAATAGGGAGTTTCATGTGGGGTTTGTAAGAAATCATTGCTCAGGTATGTCGCCATGTGATGTTGCATTTTGACATCATTTAGGATTCTAATGTAAGTTGTATTATTTGGATGAGATCCATTTGAATTTATGAGTTAGTGGTTTTTATTGGTGCTTTAGGGTAAGTAAAGTTATTATAGCTAACCGAGTCAGCGGAGCAACTTGGAGTTGAAAAGTCGCAGAAAGGTGTGCTACAAGAGAAGATCAGGGATTTAGAGAACGAGTTGGAGGCCGAACGTGATGTGCGTGAGGATGACGAAGGCACAAGGCAGAAAATGGAAAAGGTTGTTTGCTCAAACTACTTGTGTGTGAGGGAAGGCAATGAGCGGACTAATCGCATCAAAAAGAAAGGGGAAGATTGCTTTTGTTCAGAGAAAGTTTTTAAAATGAGATTGTTAGAGTAGGAAGGGAATTCTTTATTGCGTTAGTGAAACCGGAGTGAATACTTTGTAGGCGGGGACGATCCTTCGTCCGCAAAGAACAAGAATTACCCTCCCCTAAACTTGGAATTTTAGGTTGCTAGTACAAAATTCACACTGAAAGTGTTGCGTTCGGTCCTGATGAAAAGTTTTGGGGAATCAGCAAATCTTTCTGCAAGAAAAGGATCACAAGTTTTCTTTAAAAAAAAAAAATTGTTAGATTTTTCTGAAATTTAACTCATGGATTTAGAATTTTATGAAGCGCACAGACGGCTGCGTTAATCACCTCAGAACGGAGAATTATTACTATGGTCCTGTGCACACTTGAATAGTATCGTTTTTAAGTTCCAAATTAACCGCACTGGGACATTTCTATACGGCAATTTTATACGCACTATGAAATGCATGGTGCAGCTGTTGCAACCAGTAGAATAGGAGGTTATCAGTTACCATGCAGTGATGGCCATCAGTATGGTGTGACCAATGACAGTACAATGATCATTGATAAATGGGACTCGCTGTGCAGCGTTTGCTGAGGTGTCAAGCAACAAATTAGATGAAGAATGTCAGGTAGGCACAGATTCGGGATCATCTAGAAACGAGGCGTGAGGAACACATCAACGCTTACTTCACTTTATAATTTGTGAAATCATGCTGCTATGTCATATTGTGTAAAAAGAATGAAAAAATTTTAAAAATCTCTGGTTCTGAGGTAATAAGGGTTAGCATTTCCGCTGATAAAATAGGATACGCTCAATAGGCCTTGAGTATGGAATCCGGGTGATGACATCCGGATTGACGATTATTTATTCCATTGGATTCCTCTCGAGGATATCATTCAGACAACTAGTTTATAGCGGAATTCAAAGCTCGCAAAATCATGGAGATAATTGTAATTCTACTTTAATTCTTTTCGTATTCGTGGAGGTTTTGAACGAGGAACTCTGCGATGCGTTTGTTGCTGATCCCTCCGCATCCGTTCAGAACGGCGCTAAGTACCCCCTCAATCCCTGCAATCCTAATGTTCTGAAATTATTTCCGGCTATGCTGTTACCTGGACATATATTTTTTGTCGAAACGATTTGATTGTCATATTTAGTTCCTTAATTGCGTTGCAATGGTAAGCAATGATGTCGTTAATAATTATAGGAGATCGCTAGTCTTAAGCAACAACTGATGGATCTGAAAAATAAGGGTAGTGAAGAGGCACTAAAGCAAGCGGAGGAGTCCCGAAAGAAGCTGCACAAGGATCTTGAAGCATGCCAGAAACAACTCGAGGAAACACAGGCAGATCGCCAACGATCCGAAAAGGCCAAAAAGAAACTCATGCAAGAGGTGAAGACTTGTT
Source organism: Baylisascaris procyonis (assembly GCA_037389465.1). Classification (NCBI taxonomy): domain Eukaryota; kingdom Metazoa; phylum Nematoda; class Chromadorea; order Rhabditida; family Ascarididae; genus Baylisascaris; species Baylisascaris procyonis. The sequence continues at coordinate 20,879 of JAZARR010000023.1, forward strand.
TTCTTCGATTAGCTAACAGTAGAAGCATCTGACGTGGTTAGATTTGACGTAGGATCAGCCTTTGTCCAACTGTAGGCTTTTTTCGGCTTTATTTGCTCGGATCCCAGAAATCTTTTTCTGTGTAGACCAATAAGGTAGCGAAAGAAAGCGAACTTCAGTGGTGGGAAAGGGTGTGCGAATCTGTTGGAAGCTCGCCCACCTTTATGGACAGGGCTGCTTTTATTTTGTATGGATTAATAAGTGTGAACTATAATGGGCCAGCTAAAAGCTTCGTTGGTGAAAATTGGTGTGTAAAGTGGAAGCGTGGTTTTTGGTTGAATTTGTGATAGCATACTGAGATATTTTCCTTTAGAATGAAGATGCGAGAGTAGAGCTGGATAATCTTCGTGCACAGTATCGCGAAATGGAAAAGAAACAGCGCAAGTTCGATCAACAACTAGCAGAAGAGAGAGGCAAGACTGCAACGGCCATCGCCGAACGCGATCAATTAGCTCAGGATGTGAGCTTTGAACACTTCCTTTATTGTGAATTCAATTGCATGCAGGATTTTGGTTCGAGGAGGCGAATGAAAGATTTCAGATGGTCATTTTTCCAGTATGGAGCACTGTACAATGAGATTTTTTTTCATCCTAGTTAAACATAGTAAGCTCAAGCAGATGGTCCCGCGACCGATCGGAAACCGAGAGGGCGTTCTAGATATAAATATGCAGGTAAATTCCGATTGTAATTTGTGATTGATCGTTGATAGGAATACGCACATTTGCGATTTTGCGTCTTTGTATGAATTGCTTTGATCTCGCTTGAAGCCGATCGGTTCCTAGTGGACATGAATGCAGCCTGAAATAGCACTTCCTGTTGGGGAAATTAGTTTTGAAAGCATATTTGTCATTAAGGTACTATGAGCTTGTTGTTCTTGTTGATGTCCTAGACAGATTCATATCTGATGTCAGGTAAGGGAACGTGGATCGAAGGCGTTAATAATGGCAAAAGAGATGGACGAGATGCGTGGATGTCTTGAAGAGTTGGAACGTTTGAAAAGGTCACTTCAACTGGAACTCGATAATCTTGTAAGTTATAATGAGCCTCTCCACATGAACTTTTGCAATGTTTGTTTTTGTTGAAGAATGTTGATAAGGAGATCTCGAAATATATGGTGCAGAGGAAACCGTACGATAAAAGATAGTGATTTTTTTTGCATTCTCAAAATAGAGAAGAGATACAGTTATGCCCCGATTTCTTAGAAAATTGAGGATTTGGATCTGCCATGCGGACATCGGATTACTTAGGCTAAGGCTTATAATCCAATGTCATGCTCTGCATATCTTGAGGATGGATCCGTAGAAATGTGACTTCATCAAAAACGATCCGCATAATTCATTAAAAAATCGGCAATTTCTGATGAAGCGTAGACGTGCGAGGGTAGCCAAGGTGATGGCAGTGGAGCAGCAAGAGTCCAACATTTGCATATAACGCTGTTTTATCATCGGCGGTGTTTAAATTTGTTGCTGTGATCTTTGTATCATGGCGTAGCGATCGGTTGGAATTGTGAACACTAGATCGTTGAGAAATGTTCGGAGGTGGTGTATTTTTCTGGGTATTTTGTTAGCTGAAATTTTTTGAACGTTGTATCATATTTTTAATGGTGCATTAGTTGATTTCTTAAGTGTTTGCTCGTTGAAGATGACAACCAAAGATGATGCTGGTCGGAGTGCACACGAGCTTGAGCGAGAGAAGCGTTTATTGGAAGCTGAGGTGGCGAAGATGAAGGAAGAGATCCTCGAGCTGGAAGACAGTTATCAAAGCTCTGAGGATGCGAGACTAAGGCTCGAAGTGAATCTGCAAACGGTGAAAAACGATTTGGAGAAAGCTGTAGCCGCCAAAGAGCAAGAAAACGAGGAGAAGAGGAGGAGTGCACAAAGAAGAGTAAGTTGCTTGTTTTCCGTTATCTAGTTGTAAGGTTACAGGTTGTAGACCATGCTTCTATATGATGCGTAATTCCAGTTTGACATGCTAATGGTTTTTGGCTTGCTGACTAATAAATATACGTAATGATTAATAAGGCTGATATGACGGATACGCATTGGAAATCTGGAGAGAATTTCTTTAGGAGGGAGAGGTAAGGACCCGTTATTCATCGTGATCTCGTGGTATTTTCATCAATTTTCCGTTCTCTGACTCCTTAAGCTGTATTCTTGCTATATCCGGTAAAACTTTTGAAAACGACTGCAGCTGTTCATTTTCTCTCCCTGTCTCTCATCACCTCGTAAGTTAACTTCTGGTATAAACAGTGGGTAATTGCAGGTTCGCGAACTTGAAGATGAGTTGGATGCAGAGCGTCGTACCAAAGCTTCTGTAGTGCAGCAAAAGAAAAAAATGGAAGGAGAACTTAACAAGGCGTCCGCTGATGTTGACGCTCTCACGAGACAACGGGACGATTTGTCAAGACAGCTGAGGAAGGTGACGCAATCGTTGAAGGATTTGCAACAAGAGTTGGAGGAAATGCGCACCGAGAAGGAGACGACTATCTTGCGTGCGAGAGATTTAGATCGGAAGTAAGTTTTTCATTTAGTGGCTTAGCGATTTTTTAAAAGCTCATTTAGTTGGCATTTTGCACCTATTTTACTAATTTTCTGCTTAATCGGACTTATCATCAAGTTATGGCAGGAGGGTGACTGAGTGTGATCGAAAGCGTACGCGATCTAAAAGAAGTAAACACTTCGAGAGTGGTCATATGGCGAGAAAGTAAGGTTGGAGCGCCATGTGGTGTCCTCGTTTATAATCTTTCGCTCCCTGGATCCTCTGCCGAAAGTTTTCGAACACTAGTGAATACTGGCATTGGGAATCTATGTTATCTTTTATAGTTTTACCGTTTTATTGCAGAGTGCGAGCGTTAGAGGGAGAAGTGAATCAGCTGACGGAAGCCAATGCGCAACTGAATCTCGTCAAGCGGAAGGTAGAAACGGAGAGGGATGATTTGGCCGAAGAATTGGCAACAAAGAGCGCAGGCATTGGGATTGAAGAGAAGAAACGGCTAGAGGCGAAGATCGTTGAGCTTGAAGAGGTGTTCGAGGAAGAGCAGAGCAACGCCGAACTCTTGAATGATAAGCTTAAGAAGGCACAAAACCAGGTGCTTCATCTATCATTTATCGTAAGTTCGTATCGAGAGAGATCTGAGTGCTGTGAACTGGAGAATAAATCTGACTGAGGCGAATCGCTGAGCAAGTATGGAGTGCAGAAATGATGATGTGCATTTTTTGAATCCCAGTAGTTCAGGATATTAGGCCCGTTTAGAAAGTGTGGAATGAGTTATCAGAAACATCGCTGAACGATTCCAGTTATTTGATGGAAGTAGTGATATGTCCAAAGATAGTGCCACCACGGACTTCTAGGCTTTCTTATCACGGATTTTTCTTTCTACCCTCTCTCCTATCTATCTGGTTAGTTTTCGATACTGTTCCTTAATTCCAAAATTTTTAGCTCACTATGGTCCCATTATACCAAGCCTATTTGATCTTTCATTTGCTGAGTTTGTTATCTCTTATTAAAGCTGCTAACTGAGAGGAGTAGGTAGATACAAGTAGTAGAAAATTCTCCATCGTGATTGGGGAGTTAAGTATTGATTAGTTATATATATATATATATATATATATATATATATATATATATATATATATATATATATATATATATATATATATATATGTTCATTTTCTTTCATCATTCATTTTTTAAAGTTTTCGCTCCTCAAAAAAGTATATGCGCTTAGATCGCAGTTTACATTGTGCGACGAGCGAATTTCATTGAGTCTAGTAAACTGTTTATTAAAATTGTAAATTGTATATGTTTTATAGGTGGAAACACTGACCACTGAATTGACGTTGGAACGTTCATTGTGCGAAAAAACAGATGGCGAGAAGAAAGTTCTGGAGCAGAAAAATCGAGAACTTCTAGCACAGGTCAGTTATTTGTTTTTCGGTTAAAAGATTCTAGAAATTGAAATTATTGAGCCCGTTGACAGCCCATCGTTTCTCACCTTTTAATAGGCGATTTGAAATTGGCTAGCAGTAGGGCTATTCACTGAGAAATAATTTCTCGTAAAATAGTTGATTGCTGATAGGAGGGAGGGTATTAGGAAGAGGAATTTTAATCATTTTGTGAGACGAGCTTGATTGAGATGCACATAACAAATTGCAGCTCTCCGAAATGGAAAGCAATGGGCGAGCAAGGGCGCAGGTCACCTCTTTGGAGTCGAAGTTGCAAAATTTGGAGGATCAGTATGCGCTGGAAGTACAAGAAAAGAACACTGCTCTGCGTCAGGTAACGTTTGCTTGAAGATATCAACGATTTTATGAACAGGGCGCATTGTTATGAGCTGTATCAAGGGGTCCTACTGTACCTCAGGAAGAGAACATAGGGGGTTCGAAGAGTGAATGAGAATCTTAAACTACTGATCGGATTTGCCGAAAGTTTTTCAGAAAGACAGGGAAGACTTAAAGAGCGGATGAAAATTTAGTTGCTTCACGTTTTCCATGCTATTTTCTTCATCTTTATTTTAAGGCGCGTCGTCTGGAAAAGCGATTGACAGAAGCGGCAGCGACAACAGAAGAGAGACAACGCAAAATTCAACAATTGGAAGAGTCTGTAAGTTATGAAAATTGTTAATTGAAATACTTTTAGTTTTATGGAATTGATACTTTGAGTTTAATTGAAAGCACCAGGAAGTGGTGAAAGATTTTTATATGTACCGACAAAATGAGAAACTTGGATCATATTTATTAGTGTATTTCGTCATTGATTAGGATGGAGGCTAAATATTTCTTAATGTGTTCATTGTTTGTTTCTAATTCAGTGTTTAATTTATATGAAGTTTGCAATTGTGGTTTGAAACACGAAGGAGAATTTTTTTGCTGAATTCGAGGCTTTCTTATTTTGTGCTTTGATAGCGCCAGAGTGGGAGGAATTGATCGATCGCAGTTACTGCACTGAATGGATTGCATGACATTTTTATTCTAGCAGATCAGAAGAAATACACAGTACACTATAGTGAGGTTGTGATAATAAATAAAACATCAGTAATGAGTTGGAATTGGAAACCTTTGTTGGGAAGATGCTTTATTTTTTCAGTTCTTTAAATGACATCTTTTTTTAGAAGAGATTAAAGCGTGCATTTGTGGAATTTGAGAACCCAACACGTTTGAATCTGAATCTGAGGGCTTCAAAATTCTTAGAATCACAAATTCGACGGGTCACTATTTTAGTTTTCATAAAAGAATCGCACATGGCGGAAATTGAGTTGTGTTGGGAAGTAGCGATGGAATCAATGGACCGATTGGCATCTGATCAGAATAGGTCCAAGAGCAAATTTTGTTTGGGCGTATTGGCAGTTTAAGATATTTAATTTTCTCCAAAAATTCCGGGAGTTCAATGTATCAAATGGTTCAGAATAATAACTAAATAACACAGAAATCGTCGGCTTGTTTGCAGTTATAACTAATTGGGAGTGTTAGCTGATTTGAGTTTGAATTTCATTAAGGTGGAACGTGCAAATAGCCGTTGTCGTCAAGTACGGCGACAGCTCGAAGAGGTTGAAGAGGAAGCGAGTCGAGAACGATATAAGGCTCGTCAACTTCAGAGAAATATAGATGAGCTTAGCGAAACGAATGAAACGCTTTCGAGGGAAAATGCTCAACTCAAGACATCGGCGGCACTTGCAAGAAGATCTGGGATGCCACGCGCTAGCAGTTCCAGATTTGGAAGTAAGTCATATTGTTCTCGACTTTATGAGTCGTTATGAAGGGAAGGGGATAGTCATGAATTTTGAGACCAAATTTCTTAACGAACATTCTTTTTAAAAGGTCTGCCTATAATTTTAAAATACAATCCTTGCCGGATTTTTCCCTGGGTGGACATCACTTGCAACAAAGCAAGGGCCAGAAGCCACAAGTAAAGCTTATTGACGAAGTGGGATGGACTTAGAAAGCATGCTGCAGCAGTCCGCACATCTGTAGCGTCCGTCAGTTGATGTGAAAGAATACAAGGTGCAGTGTAGGAATAATGGTTGGTAAATTTTGGATTGGGGTTGGGCCAGGGGTGGATTGAGCTTGGCAGGACAGGGTTGGGACTCCAAACAATGTTATTGTTAAGCCTCGGAGGTCTTAACCAGGCTGGACCGCACCCTGTCTTCACTTCCACGCGACTTCGCGGAAAATATGAAAAAACCTTTTCGCAATTCGATTGGTTTTTACGCATCTCGCTTCTTTTACATGGAAAGACTTAGTCTTTTGGTATTAATTGTTTTAAAAAAAGGGAGGAAATGTTTACAAGAAAATAAATGAAGCTTGCTCCTCTCAAACCCTCAGGAGAGGATCGTGTATTCTTGAAGAGGACTTCGATGTAGCTATGGCAGCTCTCTAAAATCTCTAAAGTGAAATAAGGCTATCGTTAAGAAGAATACACGAGAGCGTTCGAACAAAGATGTGAGGATGGGGAGTGTGAGTATAACACCTTTTCTGCAAATCGCAATAAGTTGCGAAGTAACGACATCCTAAGGTGTGATTTGAAGGGCTTATTACAGCTATGCGGTTAAATTTCTTGTTTATTATCAAATTTTGAAAATTTCGCTGACAATTTCCGGAAGTAAACTCATAAACAGTAGGAAGCCTACACGACGATCAGCCACACACTCAAATATGCGTTCTAGTACATTTTGTTTATGTTTCTTATTTGCTTTACATTCAGATATGCTGAGCAGTACTGGTGCTATTTTTGCAGGTGACTTAGGCAGTATGGGTCGTGGTGTTCGAAGTGTGGGTGGCGATAGTACCGACTTTCGACTTCCAGGATCTGCGTCAACTCAAGGGTCAGCATACGGGGAAGAAAATGAACCAGCGCCATCCAATTAAGCGCACGCAATACGCATGTTAATGCTTCTTTTCGCTATTATCTCATTCATTCTATTTGGTTAATACACAACGGTTTTATTGTGATTTTACTCATTTAAAAATCTCGACACAAGCTTTATGACAATATTTTGCTGATATTCATTGAATGTATTCCTCATTATTTTCCCTCTTATTCAAATATTCTATTCTTTTATTTCTCTTTGTAAGTTTTATTATTATGGCTGTTTTAAACGTTTTTTTCCCCATTTTCTGTTTTCTCTTGCGGTTATTGGAGTGCATTTCATCGATTTGCTGTGTAATCGATATTCAAGATAAGAGATGACCGAAACTGAAGAAGTATATGAACTGCTCGGCCAGTCTTGAGGTTTTACCATGAGGGGATGGTGATTTCGTGGTTGCGTCTAAAGCCTAGATCGGACCGCAACCAAAAAATGGATCTGATCCGGACTTTGGAAAAAGATTTCCGGTGGGAGAATTAATGTGAAGTTTCAGAAGCCTGCTTTTTTTTCGCTTAGCCGGGAAATAGCAGCGCTCGACGTTTCTCTATAAAAGAAAAGATGTAAAGCCTTTGTCACATTCATATAGTTTTACTGAAAATTCCCATTTTCATTTTATTTTTGGTGAAGACCACATCTTATGTCATTTGTCTCCTTTTGATGTTCGTAGTAAACGTTCATTTTAAGCACTCTTATTTTTGGGTGTTCATATTTTTTTTGCACGTTGCAGGATTTGAAATATTGCAAGTTTTGATATGCAGAGTGTTTCGAGTCGCGAGTATTCTTACTTCACTTTTGTCGTGCAGTATTCTGCAATTGTTTTCGCTGTCCGTTAGCCTTTGGTGTCACTTTGTGTTTTTCAATGTCATTTTTTATATTTGCATGTATTGCGCATTCCGTTCTGGCTAATGCAGACTTTTTTTCAGTAAAGTGTTAAGGCAGTGTTGGGACATTCGAAGCATTTAAAGCACTCTTCGGTTTCTTCGTGCGTGCACCTTTTGTTTTCAACGGTCGCATGTTGGTGCTCAAACAGATCGTACTTGCACTGAACTTATCGTTTGCTGCTTTCGAGCCCAAACTTGCGTTGGCCCTTATTTCCCGAATATGCATGCTCCCATTGCACCGATGTGTGCCACCCCAGAAAACGCGAGCACTACAACCGGCATTACCAGGGCATTCCGTATTCATCCGGTGAATGTTCGATGATCTTGACCTGGCAACATATTTCAAACCTAAGCTTAAATTTGGTGTTCTACAGTCCAACATAGAAAGCATTGAGAATGTTTTTAGCTTAGCTTTGTGTGCATGTTGGAGAATGTATCCCGCATTGTTCAGTTGCATTGAAGAACTTTATTCTGCTCGTTTAATTATCCGCGGCCACTTATGAAACGTCCATTCCAAAAATTGGAAAGCAACACCTCATGTTCTTTTTACCGAACCGATTGTATTGTAACCCGGCACTTTCATATACATATATAGTTTCTGCAAGTGAAGCTTTAATCAAAATATAGAAAAATTAGCATGGATTATAATTACCTCTAATCAAAATTAGCGTCTAGCATAGAGATTATATGATTTTAAGTTAGAACATAAACGACAAGAATAAGAGACACGAATATTCACTTCGTCGTGATCCATTGTGTCGCGAAACGAAACAACTCTGAGGCTTCAAGTCGCCGACTCGCCAAGACCTTCCACACCTCCTTCCGAAAGACTGCCGAGTAGCGCCGAACTTCTTTCACTAAACCGCCTCCTAGGCACGCGACAACCACCGAAATGTGGAAGAATGAATCCTAGGTCGCAAGTCATCTCTATTTATACCCTCAATTCGCCATCAACCAGTGTGTCATTCCTTATAACCAACCGATGTGATCCCCTTTGAGCACAACTTTTGGCAACTACCGATGTGACCTCCTTTGAACAAAGTGATCGTTAACTGCCACAGATATTATCTTCCTCGAACAGAACGACGATCACGAAATAATCACCCAGGTGATCCTCAATGAAAACGGTGATCACTGATTACTCTATATGCCTCATTTCACTTATTGACACTGTCTTTGACACTCAACTGACCAACCACGAATTAGTTTCCTTTGAATAAAATATCGGCAGAGGGTTTGATAGACCATGTATGTCGTATTTGTCCCTGCCTCCATCCATAAGCTTATTCTCGAACTCGCAATATTTCTGGAAAACAAGGCTATAAGCTCACTCACGAAAATATAAGCCTCCAAGTGAAATTGGCACATATGAAGGGGAGGATTTCTCCAAATATAATTCCCAAGCTTTCTCACTAATTTTTTCCAATATATGTCTACCTTTCCAATATGTGTCTATTTCCCGGTTTTGATTCGATATTCTATGAAACAGTGCTCATAGTCAGTTGGACATGGTGCACCCTAACACTGCAAAACCCTTCGAAACGATATAATGGTCGAGGAGCCACAATAAACCTATTGCTTGGAAATTTTGAATTGACTTTGTTTATGAGGTGTTTTCCTGGATTGGGAGGAAAAGGTCGAATGGGTCCGTTGGTTTTTTTTGTGGGCAAGTATCCGGATCGGAGCCAGCTGCGAACGGTGATTCTTTAAAAATATTTTTTGTCTTCGATATTGATATTTTCGCTATCAAACGATAGAACTCATCTAGTTGTATCATTTGATATCAAAATCATCGAAATCGAAGAAAAAACTTTAAACTCTCGTCTTGTTGCCAGATTATATAGCATCTGGTCGAGCCTCAAAAAAAAGAAGCTTGCCAATCCTTTGGGGACAAATCAAGGGTTGAGGGGCAAAACAGGGCCCAATATTCTTGCGGCACCCTATATCTCATACGTACCTAATCGTCAATGCTACAGTATACGTACATATATCAAAGATAAAACATGCTTTTGATAGATTTTATTGCGCAAGAATCTGTATGACAGTCAGCCATAGCATTTTTGGAATCACCCAAGAAACAACCGAAAGAGAATAGAGAACATCGTCAGTGAAAATATTTCGTTCCCGTTTCGCAATAAAATCATATGAGAACGAATAGAATTACGTTATCAACAGTCATTTTAGTGCTCAGTGGAACGCATAAATTAGAGTAGAAAACAAAACATTGGTGCGAATATCACACGAATATGCCTATAAGGAGTTTTTGCTCTCTTTGCTGATGCCGAAAAGTATTTCTCTCCCAATTGAAACTTATACGAAATGAGAAATAATAATGGATAAAAAAGCAAGGCACAAAACTTCTCAGCTTATTTCACAAACTGCTGGAGAGCTCTTTCAGCAATTTCGGTAAAAAACGTTCATATCCAACAAGATGAGGAAAGCATTACACTTGATTCCATCAAAAGATCAGATCACAATCGTCTATCTCGACGTGACGGTATATGAAAGAGTATTCCAGCAGCGACGTCATAGACAAATGATAAACGACGATGAAGTAATAAATACAACGCAAAAAACATGAACGGGCTAACCTCGCAAGCTGCAATTATCTTCAACCTCCCATCCCCAACCAGAGAGGGAGGCAAAGTAATCGCAAATCATCCTCCCTTCACGCTGAGACCTTGGCCAAATAAGAAAACTGTCAAGGAGGAAAGCGAGAAAGAAAACCTGGTAAGCAGGAATGCGTTTCATCTGACGATCTCTTCACCTTAGTCAGCCCACTTTTTGAAGAAATGTGCGGTATATGCCTCCGAAACGCCGGAAACGACTTAACCAATGTTGGGTTGGATTTCTTCAAGATGCGTTATAGAACCCTTAAATAAAAAAGAAACAACAGGAAAACAATATGAAATCCTTGCCGGTAGAATGAATGGGGATAACCGCTACACATTCATCTATCTTATTCCCATATAAGCGGACTTCGCAGCAAGAAAAAAAAACCAGTTTACTACTGTTCCAGAATAGTTCCACCTATACTGCTAATGGATGATTCGAGAACGCTTGTTTGATACAATATCAAAAACAAACCAAGAAATCAATCTTTACCACCTGCACACTATAGAGCTCTTCACCTGCACCATCTGCACTATGTAAAGTCTTACCTGCACAAACTAATACCCTCCGACAGGTTTTCCTATAGACTGACGTAAGATTTAGAAGCATTTATGCAAAATAAAACTTGAAGAGATAACGTTAAGAAAAAAAGTGCCTCTTAGAAAAATATCATACCACTTACAGGAATAAAATTGCTCACTGTGGGAAACGATTAGTTAGCCGATACTATTATATGAAAGAATTGAGAAATATACAAGAGCATAATCGTAGCAACACTAACATAACCAAATCATATCCAATCCCAACGGAAAGCTTATCTCTTATAACTATGAAATATTCTGTACAATAGAGCACATCTTCATAACGAAATATTACAATTAAAAACATAAGAAAAAACTTCTCAAGCATCAATGCTTAAATATTTCAATTAGGCATCCTTTCAATTCCCCACAGAAAATAAAAAATTTCTCGCTAAATATGAAACATAAGCATATTCGTTGTCAATGTTCACCTACATAACAACACATTGCTCACGTTGGTCCACATTAATGTGACTAACTACTTCCATATCTGGTCGAATATTGCCATCGAAGTGACCCTCGTCGGATGCGATTCCGTTCTCTTTTGGAGGCGTAAACGCCCTCGTCACCAGTTTTGACCCAGCGGGAGTTTGCAGCCGATTATGCGTCGTTATCGCTTCTGTCATCCCTCCATTCCAGTTTGCAGTCACATCTAACAATTCAGCCGTTTATGTAAGAAATAAAGCAACAGAATAATCCAGCTTATTGAATTCAACTCAGTTTTAATTATATTTAAAGACATAAATGTCAGAATTGGCGTAATTCAAAAGTATGGTTCAGCTCTTTAACGGCTTAAGTTGGATTCAAAAAATATCGCATCTAAAAATGTGTTCGATTTTTCAGTCGATAGAGGTAAGAAGCAAGATTCGTCAAGTGAAAAATTCAATCATTACAATAAATCACACTAAAATAACAACAATAATGAATTATGCAGCAAGGGATAATACGAAGCAATAGGCTCTCTTCGTCAAGACTACCTCATCATGCCCATTCAACTCAGTAGGCAGATCAAAGAGAAGGATAAAGGCAGTCCCCTTCCATAGTCTGTAAAAAGAGAGGAAGAAAATTCATCGTGGCTAAGCGAAACAAAAAAAAAAACAATCGCGATTATTGGAAACTACGAGAACCACGTGCCGAAAACTGTAAAGTGGAACTTTTTCCTTGCAAACTTTGAGCTGAAACGTTGAAATTTGCCTTTAATTACTTCAACGACCCGACCCATCCCCTTTACAATGCTATATAGAATTGCTCTCCGATTAGGTAATCATGTGGTAAGGATTCATGTCTCTATCACTCTCCTCCATTCTCTCGTAACAGCATTCCATCACCGGTTCGTTTGTTTTTCAAAAATCTCCTTTTCATATCATCTCTACACGAAGAAATATTCACCTGAGCTGCGTCTGCCATCCAAAACATCGCCATTAGTTACCGCAGTTGCATCATTCCGATTTATCTTTTCGCCATCCATATTGACCACCTTCGGGACGAACGCATCAACGACTCCGTTGGGACGATCGTGCACTTCACTATCGGATATCTTTACGTTCATGGCCACAACCTTTCGCTTAGACGATCTGTCGACAGCACTTTTCCCACTCGCCATTGTTTCCGATAGCGAATGAAGATGCCGCTCGAATGCAAATATTAATGTGCGATAGCCGAAACTGAAATTTCACAAATACGGTTAAAAAACTTTTCTTCTTTCATATCATACCTTGCAAACGCGTTTTGCTACAACCAACAACACCAAATAACAACGCCTCCCAAAGCAAAAATATGTCAGCGGTTCAGACTTTAAAAAAATCATTCCTCAGTAATCATTGCTTCATATACACCACTCTGACTGTCACTGTTCTGAGGTTGGAAGAGACATCGGTGTCTCTTGAGACATCAACAGATGTCTCAAGAGTCAGCACATAAATTAGTGACCACCATTCCTCCCCTTCAACTTACCCCTTATATGCTTAATGGCTTTTCACAAACTCTACCATGGCCCACATTAAAAATCTGTGACTTGGAATCATAAAAATATCGCAGATTCCAAAATCACTCGATTCTTCGTTATATCTCACTAGCGACACAAATCTCTTCAGCTATGCAGTTATATCTTCGACGTCAAAACAGTACAGTGCTAGATGCTTGCCAATTCAATACACGCATATAAAAACCAACCAACTGGCATCGGCCCACTGTGTCAATTGCTCCGCTCCACTCCTCAATCGATCCACATTACTCTCGCCACATCTTCGAAGGAACTCGGCCGTTACGTGTTTTGTTAGAAACGAGAAATCTCGGCGCAGTAGACATAACTGGAAAACAAAACGCTAAGAATGCATGTCACAGTTGCCTTGAAAGAAGCTTTCCAAACATCGGAGCTGAAACTCAAGGAAGAACATAGGAACTCTAGGACTCCAGAATCGGAGCCGAGATTTTGGGCCTCAATTGGAATTGAAATGTAACCACAATGAACATGTCCTTTCTAAATAATAATTAGAAGAAAAGCTCACAGTATCATGAAATCTTTGCGCAAACTTCGACAGTCAGGGCAGTGACCGGAAAGGTCAATGATTTGTGAATGCAACCAAATCAAAAGCGCATTAAACATAGATATGAAAAACGAACCAAAAAAGTCCAATCGACACAGCCCGCTTCATACATTAAGTCGAGCATGAACTTCAGCTCGAGCTCACTCTCTTGTGTTCCTCTTGCTGCTGCCTCACCGCATATCCGCTCGAGACCTGAACAATGGTATTCTCTAAATAATTCAAAAACCCACAGGACATTGCAATAACTCCTACGCACACTTTAGCTCTAAAGACAAAAATGCTTCATCTGCAACACAGCACAAATTACGTTGACAGCAATATTACTTCACAAAGTGTTTTAAAAATGTATATTTGCCACCACACAATTTAATCTATAATTTTTAGCACCTCATGCAGTTCCAAAAGCAGCAGAATAAAATATTAAAGCTTTTTTATCTTTTTGAAAGAGATTCACTTGCTTACAATGACTTCATTTTACTGAGCGTTCATAGCGACGGTAAGCGCTTGCCTCTTTCACCAGCTCGAAATACTTGCACATTAGCTTCCATTTACCACCACGTTAAGACTGCCTACTCACCTGTTCTGCATCTTAGCTCTCCCTCATCCTTTATGAAAGACGCCGCTTGCCAATTAGCAAGAAGCAATCGCTTCAACTAGATACGGTCAAAATCATAACAAGAAGCAAGCGAACCTTCCCAATCACTGCCTGCATTCGATGCCGTATCGAAGGAATGTGAACCTGGAGATGCTGGTTGAATCGATTCTGCATCATCAAAAGCGCCTTAAAAATAGACCGCAAAATGAAACCGACAAAGGAGACAAATAAGCAAATAAAAATACATATCAGACAGATTCTTATAATATGTAACGTATAGAAGACAAAGATATATGACTGAATATGGGGGTCAACTATACAATTTTCAATCACCGTGATTTTCGCGATTTGCACATCCCGCACTGATATCATATTACTATAAAAGCTTCCTGAAAGAATTTGCAAACAACGCACAACCAATAAACAAAAAATGAAAAATGAAGAAAAAAGACCTCATGAATCAAAATATTTCTTCGCTATGAGAATAACAGATCTGCTGAAACGAATCTGACAATTAAGGTTCTCCTTTTATAATTCGAATTGCAATTGCATCATGTTCAACAAATATCAGCAAATTATACTAACATCAGCTTCACATATTATATCACCAACTGGGCGTAAAGACAGCACTAAATCGTCAGGGAAGAAAAAACAAAAAATAATCACAGAAAGACTTCAAAAATTTGAGGCTTTTCGCACCTAAACTTTACCGAATGAGTGCAAAATCGTTCAACAGCTTTCAAATATTTACTTATTTTTCTCAAATAATTCAATCATTTTTGAAGGAGTTCTCTAAAAACTCTTTCAGAATAACAAGAATAAACTTTCAATAAAAAGATGAAAAATTAAGCAAGAAAGGAATTACACCGAGCGGCGAGCGGGATTTCGAGTGTTTCGTCAATACTAGCGCTTAATGAATCCCGTCCCTTTGGCAATGGATCCGTCACCACTGCTCGTTCATTAAATTCAAGTGGGCCATAAGCACAAACACTTAATCGTTTTTCACTCTGTGGTGATGACAATCTGCTACCAGTTGTTGATGCCGCTGAAAATAAAGAGCACAATTCGCGCATTGCAGCACAAATGATAGATATGAACATCTATCACCTCATGTCGATGGGGAGTGGGGCAAGGAAGGGGTGGGGGATCGAAAAAAATTGGATTATGTAGATCTTTTCTGATACAAATTTCAGTGGGTGCAATCTGCATCATAAGAAAATTTTCTACAATAATATTCAAATCGATCCAGCAAATCCGAAGGTTTCCGGGGAATCATAGATATTAAAAATTTGCACGCGTTAAGCAAACAATCGGATCTCATTTGACATGAACAATCGGACCAAAGAAATGTATCAAGGAACCTGGGAACACCGCTCACCGAATTGTGCAGTCTCAGGTCTTGCTAAAAAAAGTGCAGAACTATACCTTCACACTTACCGGACCCGATCGCTCAAATATTTTTTAAAATAAATCATTTTTGGTGACCGATTCGTCAGAAATAAAAAACCGGCCGCTAAAAAAAGCCTTCAAACATTTAATATTTAGATTAACTCCTGAAGTGGACGGGCCAAAGGGGAAGATGGTCGAGGAAGGCACGACACAGTTAATACGACTGTTTAACAAATCGCGTGAATCTAACCTAAGTGGTTTCCAAGGTGAAACTATCTGAAAGAAAGCAACACAAACACATACACACACAGATATGACGATGCCATAAGGCATTTTATGATCGCAAACCTGCAATAATGAGTGAGTAGAAGCAAATGCTAAAAGCTTTCTAACATCGGGCAAATCATTTAAAATAAGATCGCTTTATTTTGCTCGTTTAATTATCCGCTGCGACTTATGAAACGTCCATTCCAAAAAAAAAAAAAAATTGGAAAGCGCTGTCTCATTTACCACGCTTCTGTGCGTGCTGTTCCTTTTATCACTGACCGTACTGTAGAGCAAAGCTTCCATCGACAAAACCACGCACTTTCATATATATATATATATATATATATATATATATATATATATATATATATATATATATATATATAAATGAAGCTCTATTCAAAAAAACAGAAAAATTAGAGGTATAGTTCAGGGATGCAGACTACAATAACGAAATTTCGTAAGCCTAGCTAGTGCAAGTATTATCCAGATCGGACCAATAGGATCACATATATTTACGTGAGTTTGATGTCATCGCACGCAATCCAAAAATGCGCAAGTACACACAAAGCCAAGTGGGATTTCGAAGACCAACAATTAATTTAACCACGCGAACTTATTCTTTTAATGACAGTAAAACTCCGGTGCAACTTCAATGACAGCGACGCAGGTGACGGGAGATGGGAAGGGAGAGACAGAAAATCTGTTCGAACTATATTACCGACGTAAAAGACATGCCGACCGACAAGTCAACTGCGGCATCTTGTCTTCTCTATTGTTTAACATGATCACCTGTTATATTAACGACGCTTTACTAAAGTTTAACACATATTCATAGAATGGTGACGCGTCCAAATCATGTAAACACTTACATTGCATGCTGGCGAGCGAGGCACAGCTTTGCGAATTGCGCATTCCCTCAATGCGCTTTGTGAGTTGATCGACTACCGTCTGACTAACCAGTGGGTATGGCCATTTGAACTGTGCATGTAAACGCATCAGCGCAAGCCCGAAGTCATGCACTCGAGCTAGCGAGTCCCTCACCTCGGATAGCCATGCCACCACGTTGAACTCCAAATATGCCGCAAACGCTCCTGCAATGTTTTTTTTTCCTTTCTCAAGCAGTAAACAAAGAAGTTACTTGTGGGAAGATCTTTCTGATGTGAAATATGGACAAACTTTCCTCTCTCTCTCTCTTTATATATATATATATATATATATATATATATATATATATATATATATATATATATATATATATATATATATATATATATATATATATATATATATATATATATATATATATATATATATATATATAGCAACAGCATGAAAAGGCCTACTCTGAAGGAGTGGTAAATGCAAATACTTTAGGAATACTGTAGACATAACACCCTTTAACAACACCACTGCATTATGTCAAACAAGGCAAAAGTGGCTTACATTTTCCAAGCATGACCATTCTAATATGAAATATTTTAGAGCAGACCGAGATTTCCATATCAAAGGCACTTCCAATTATCATGATATAATACAAAATAATAACCAAGATCACGAATACTGTAATCCTCAAGCAGATGCGCAGCGTGTCGATTGAGTATATCCTCCAAGTGCGTATGCATCGATGCCACTGATGTATTCGGCGAAGGTGGTGAATCAACCGACTGTGTCTTGCTGGCCTTCTTCGCCGGCGCAGCGTTGGAATCTTTCCTCGCCACTGGACCGCCACTCCCTATCGACTCACTGTGTGACTGTCGAGGCCGAGTTATGATACCTTCAAAATTTACAGTTAATCAACCACTTATATTGAAATTCTGAACGAACATTCATAACGTTCAAATCCTTAAAAACTAAATTCTGTGATTACTGTTATTTGCTCTTAAATTCAGGCTTTCGATTCCCAGAACAGTAGAACATTTCTGACCGAATTCGGCCGCCTCGACTGGCATGGTATCACCGTCTGAGTTCCTTATGTCTGAAAGGCTCGGACCGTATCCGTCAAATGCCTTAAAAGCAACAGCACTACAAATGCGTCTAAACCTTACCAGGTGTATAGCTGCCGAAAACGAATGAATCCGTTTCTTCTGTGTCCTTAGGTGAGACAAGAGTCGATCGTCGTGATACAGCACTAACGACATTCTGATGCGGTTTCTGACAAGGAGGCGTCCTTGGAGGGCTGTCGATGTCGGCGGGATCAATAGCACGCAAGAATCGAACAATATCCCGAGCTATTAACCATCGTCGTTTCATTAGTGCTTCCTCGAGCAGAACTGCGGCATGCTTTAAACATATAAACTTCAAACTGAAAAATGCTCCTCTCTACCAAATATGGGAAAATTTTTTTAATATTCAATAATCAGTAAGTAAAGGCATAAAAACATGAAAATTTAGGATGCATATATGGACAATGTATATGACACTAATTTAATCATTATTCCCGAGGAAATATTCATCAAAGATTCTATTATATCATTCAATTGCTTCAAAGAAATTTATTTTTGGGAAATAAGAGCGATCAAACAGGAAACACACTTTTATTATGATTTGATAAGATAAATATATTAAAAAAGGACCAAAAATATGGTCAACAATTTTCTTTTTTCAGAAAAAACATAAAAGTAATTTCTTTTTTATTCCACTGGGCTATTAATTTGCTCCAGTGAACTCAGTGCGTTTCTTGTGCCGATATCTTGACTTCCCAGGATGGTCAGCGATAAATAAATGAGATAATTTCCCAGCAGTAATCAAATCCCATACTTCTCTATAGATTTAGAAGAGATTGCACCGCTCGATAAAAACGAAAGTATTTCTTAACTCATCAGAAAGGTGGATCCAACTAGATCGCCTTAGAACAGATCAAAATAGAATTTCGCAGGCATTTATGAAAATTGTATCATCACTCTAAAATATATGAGAGGTTTCGCTCAATGCCCTTCCAGCCCTCTTGTCCTCAATTACCTGCGGCAGTTCTGCATGAGATGGAGTTAATTACGTTGATCTCTCTACCCTTTATCTCGGTGTGCAAACCCGTCGATGCAGATGCCTATCTCTGGGCATTCAAACGCAAAAACCATGTTTAAAGGGAACCGCTCGACTCATACGTCTATTTTTAGCGACGATAAAGAAATGAAGCTTTCTTTAGCCAACCTGCAAATCAGTTAACATATCAGATAGTTCAAAAACTATCCAACGATCGTGTTCTTTTTAGCTATTCATTAAAAAACGTCCCGTATGCATTTTCTCTGATATCATGTCAAAACCTCATTTGACCGAATGGAACGTAGAAATGATAAGAACTCAATAATACAAAATTCGCAAAAACCACTCTAATTAACTGCACGTAAGGGATTATTATACCAAACCGAAAAAAGCAAAGGATAGATCTTGCCCGTCGGCATGGTATACAAATTCCTAAATAAAAATATGAAAAGAATTTGCATACCTCTCTACTAGCGATACTGCTCTCCATATTCTGTAGAACAATAAGGAAGCTTGCAGCCGTTTCGAGCTGTCCATCGCGAATACACATTTCAAACAGCTCTCTTGGATGACTTGTCACCGCAAATAATGCATGCCATAGAGCCAATTCAGTTTTACGAGCACAATGCGCTACTGTTTGTAGAAAATCCGGAAACTCTTGCATGAATGCCACTACACGCGGTAATAACGGATCTGAAATTGTGAACTCTTGAATGTAGGGGAGGGAATGAAAATTTCTCAAAAAATATGCCCATATTTGCTGGAGCCAGATTTTAGAAGCTGGAATTTTCCATTATATGGAACTGCGATTTATCTAAGCAGCACTGGACGCATTTTTCCCATCACTGTAACTTCAGTTCATGTGAACCAATCGCCCTCCCCCTCCTATTGCCTAATATTTACATATCAACAAGAACATACTTGAAGCATGACATAAGGCTGTGCAAATGCACGACGGAAAGAGAAAGCGGCGAAATAACAACTGAGTGAGCTCCTTTGCGTTGTGATGCTATCATAAAATTCTTATATTTTTGATCGTGAAAGCAGTATGCGAGTTCTAAACAAAATAAGGATATCACCTGGATAAAGCTATTGACTAATATAGCCGCATTCTCATAGGTTTGGTAAGGTGATGCAAAGTTAAAAGTGCCCGGATCTTTGATGCCCCAAGGGCATATTATGGTCACCAAGAAGTGGCAAGCCAACACCATCTATAAAGCTGAAACGGCTGAAACGAATCTCAGCTGAAACGAATCGCAGCTAATCAAAAGAATAATACCATGATATAAATTGCAATTGAACAGAGCAATCATCAAATACATAACGCTTTCAATATTTTTATAGTTAAAGAATTCCTCCTGTCTCATCCTTTCCCCTTGTTTTAGTTTTTGCATACGTTATTGCTTAAAGGACCAGCAGACTCAAAAACATTTTAAAACATCAAAGAAAAGGAAAACACTGGACTCCACGAATACTAAATCACTTGCGGGAATCGAAGACATAATTGAAAAAGAACCTGGAATTGGTTCTGAAGATGTCGCCTCCTCTTCAAGTACACTGTGCAGCAATAATTCCAGTACGTGCCCGAAGTATGGAAGATGAGTGCATGTGGCCGCAATCTCCAATGCATACACACCCAGATTGCGCTTCAGCAGCTGTCGCAGAAGATGATGCAAAAATACCTACAAAACTTATGCACATAACATGAGAGGGGGGGAGGGTGCGGATGGAAGCAGCCGGGCAGACTTTTTTCTTTCTATTTTTGAGAAATGATTCCTACGAAAGAAAGATATATGCCTCATATATTATATTCTTCTACCATACGAATTCTGCATTACCTAGCAATCTCTTTAATTATGTCATAAGATTTGCGCTATTATTTTATATTGAAAAGACCTCCAGAACGTTTAAATTTGGAGTTGCAATGAACAGCGGGTTTATGACAATCTGCCAGGTGACGAATGCCTAGCTTGTGCCGGATAAAAGATTTTCAATTAATAAAGCATAGAGAAGCATAAAAACGGCCAATTTCAGGCTCGCCAAAAACAATGTTCTTCTAAACATAACGCTTAAATCATGTAAACCTTAATTATCGGTATATCGTTTTGATATAGTGTAAAGGAAATTTGCTTATGAAGCTTATTCATCACGAGGCTTGTCTTTTCATTGCTAAAATGGCGCATCTTTAAGATAAAAGCTTCCGTTGAGGTGGGTCTCTATTCCAGACAATATAATACATGGGGGAACCTCTAAACCACAAATCCTTGTTCAAGCTTATGCTTGATGCATGTATGAGACACTAACTCTGCGTGAAACATTTGAAAATAGCTGCAACCCCACTTTATCACCTTTTCGCCGACAAAAAAGCAATGAAGGTTCAAAACAATGTGCACACCTCACTATTTCGATGTAAATTGTATAATGGATTTGAAGATCGATATGTGCCTGCAGCTATACTCGTGCTGCTTGAAGTTCCGCCTGGGAATGTTGGAGAACTTTCGACTCCCAACGCCAGACAATCACGACTGCAGATAACTGCAATATGAGTAAGCGCATTTCAATAGGCTATCGCTCAATATTCACATAAACATTGATATACTCAGATGGCTGTTATCCTCCGATTAGCTCTTGAACTTTTATTTACAACATCATGCGATCAAATGTTGAATGTTGCAAATAAAAAATTACCTCCTTCCTCAAAATTAATCCACAAATATCACATCATCGTTCAACGATGCTTCAAAAAATCGAAAGAAATGTTTAAAAACTTCGTTCTTTAATTAATTTCTAGGCGACTTAAATAGGAATCAATAAAACAACGCAAAGGAATAACAATAAGATGGATACCTAATGGGCAAATATCAAGATCAAAAGGTAACATAATTCGCTTATTAATAAACGATCTATTCGAGTCAATTGTTCCTCCAATACTACTACGTCGTCCGTCACCCAAAAACAATGGCATCCACACCTGCAAATATATATACATTATTCATTATGATATAACAATTTTAAATTTTTTTTTGATTTAAGAATATTGGATGAATTTGTAATTAAAGGACAGCGAAAGTACAAGGAGGGAAAACGGGTGAATCCACCCGATTTTTACTGATTTTCTTTTTTCAACCTTCCGACCCTCTTTTTCTGCATATTACTTCAGAACTCCAAGGTGAGAAGGAAACCGCCACCCCCTCCCTTGCCTAAATTTTTTCGCTATAATATTGAGGCATACTTAAGAGCACAACTCATGATTTTAAAACAATTCTAAAGGGAGATTTTTTATCACTGCATCATGAAGGTGATAATATATTCTTCGAACACATGTATAACAGCAAATACAATATTAATAAAAAATACACCAAGCGTAACTGCATAACTATAATAAAGCAAAAGTCGCCAAATGCAATAAACGAATGGGATCTCAAATATTATGGCCGGGGGGATAAAATTATCTTAGTTGAGATCTTAGAAAAAGAACACTTCCTTGAAGAAAGAGCACAGGTTTACAACAAAAGAATTCACAAAAGTAAAGAATTTCTAACAGTTGACAAAAATAAAAAAAGCCATTTCATAAGTTTGTAAGAGTTAACGAAAATAGGAAAGTAATGCTATTTTACATCAATTAACTTGAACGTTTGCATAAACTTGTAAAAAGCTCCAATGCTGATAAAAGAAGACCACATAAAACATGCAAAAATGTAAAATTTTCCCACTCTAAAATGTCTGCGATTGTCTTCGAAATCGATAGATCAACGCAGAATGTGGACGGGATACCTATCAAAACTTGCAAAAGCTTTTCAATGGTTCTCGAGTTGGAACAGTCGGACAAGCTCATTGATATATATATATATATATATATATATATATATATGAAACAAGATTAAGCAACCTTCATGCCCTTCGCACCACAGTTGATCCAGAGTGCTTGTGTGAGATGCGGCTTATTATGAGCTGTGGGAATCGTCCTCTCGATTACATCATGCCACACATGTTCCACATATGACGCTATCAACATTGGTTGGTTCAGCTGCAATTCAAATATCAACAATCTTCGAACTTTCTAAACCATATTCAATCATCATCTCAAGTTGTCGCGAAGATCCGTGATCAGTTCTCTCTAAACCAAATGTGTTCAACGCAATAACTCAAAGAACGATCTAAGTTGATCTCTGACTGTAGCGACTATATCGTTCTCTAATGCGGCGTTGCGGTCGTGTGTAAGCGCGTGTCTTCTAATGCGTCATGTATAAGCGTATAAAGCGGCTTTGCTTTAATTGTCAGTTTCTTCTTTATTGTTTTTTGAATTTAAACTTGATTCTTATGGTTACTTGTTGATTGCCTCAAAGTTCTGCGATCTCGTCAGTAGTTTGTGACGTTTTTGCATTCTCCTCGTCATTTGATTGTACCTTTTCGTTAGCTCATCCCTAGAATCACCATATTTGACTCAGATCATGTTTTATGATGGTTTTGTATTCGTTTTTCGAGTATATCGCGTTTTTACGTTGTTTGTGAAGCATCAGAAGGTTTAATTACCCAAGTTTGAGGTGTCGGGCGAATCGCCAAGCAGAAAGGTGTCCCCGAATGTGAACAAACTTGCGACCAACCAACAGGTTGGTGTAGCCAAGTGCAAAAAGAAGGAAAAGGGCGCAAGCAACGAACTCATCAAAACAGGCCGGTTTCTTTGTTGAAATCAATTATTACTTTTCGAGTTGTCGAGTACCCACAAGCCCGAAGAATCAAGCCCAGTGCGGGAGAAAACAAATTGCGGTGAACGGAATCAGCCGCACGAGATAGGCACTGATACCTTGATACGTTGATAACCAGGTGTCGGCACGAAAGCGATCGCCCTCACCTCGTTGCTCTTGTGCTTATATTGCGCTTCATTGTATCACACCGTGAGACAGTTGACAATAAGTGCCATACTCCAAAGGTGTGTCCCGCTCATTCGGTGTTATATCGCTCAATTCGCTCAACCTGCCCAAGTCAAATTGGCCTTCGATTGTCGTTGTTTCGTTTATTGCTTTTATATTGCCGATTAATTTTGACAGGCCTGCGCAGCTTGTTGGTTTTACTTCACGTGCATTGTGACCTTAACTTTGTTGATCTCTTTTCTAATAAACCGTCGATCTCTTCTTTATCTTTTTCTGTCGTCCACATACGACCATCAACTTCGTTTTGTTCACGACAGAAAAATTTGGTGCCACGAGCCGGGAGTTAAGCAGTTACAATGTCGGGAGTATATCGGCAGGCTATGGGACCCACAAAGGGTAGGTTGATAGGGTATCTGAAGGAAATCCCGGGGTTAGAAGTCCCAAAAATTGACGAAAACAGCTAAACAAATTGCTTCTCTCGAAGATCAAGTTGAAGAGTTTGATAGCTACATGCGTAAGATAAATGCCGCTATCGGTGTGTTAGAAAAATATCACGAACAATGGCTCTCTTTGAGAATCAGTTTAAGAGGAGATGAAGCAAAGAGGATCGGATGTATCAACAAATGGTAGACGATCCGAATGGAGTGCTCCAAGTTATAGAGAAAGCTCGAGAAACTCTTGAGCTAGTCGAAAACCGAAAACAAAAAGCAGTAAGACTACTCCACGGATTACAGGATAAAAATAAGGCTGAAGCACAAGAGGTAACTGAACTGCCAAGATCGGCACCGAGAATTAAACTCCCAAAATTGGAGCTAGCTACTTTTTCGGGAGATGTACGCAAATGGCCTGAATTTTGGTCTTCATTTGAGGCAGCAGTAGATCAACAGCCAATACCCGACGTCAATAAACTCAACTATTTACTCAGTAGTCTGAAGGGTGCGGCTTATGCAACAGTAGCTGGATACGCAATTACGGCCTCCAATTACAGAGTAGTGGTAGACGTTTTGAAAAGGCGTTATGGAAATGAAGTCCTCATCAAAAAATGCCTTCATGATGAGTTGAGAGGTTGCCTCAGGCGGATCCTAGAAATCCTAGGGTCGTTCTAGACGAGGTCGAAAGAATTCTCAGACAGCTAAATGTGATGAACGAAGATACGAATCATCCGATAATCGAGCTGATGGTAGAAGAGAAATTGCCGAGGTGGATCTTATTCGAAGTTTATGAAAAAAGAGTGAAGACCCGTCTTGGAATGTCGATAAACTTCGTGAGTATGTCGACAAATTGATTGCTCGAAAAGAAACGATAATGCGCGTGACCAGTAGCATGACGGCACAGAGAAGAGATCGTCATGAGGACAGAAAGCCGATAAAGTATGACTCAAAGGAAACGTCTGCATTTTCCTCAGCAGTAAGCAACTACCAGAGAAAATCAAGCGCCGAAAAGTAAAAAACAAAGTTGTGCCTTTTGCGGAGGCCCTCACTGGAATAGTGATTGCCATGAGTACGCAACCGTGAAAGAGCGCAGTGGTCGGATAAGAGAGAAAAGGCTTTGCTTCAGGTGTCTCGCAGAGGACATAGCGCAAAGGATTGCGCAAGGAGAGGAATGTGTTTCTATTGCAGAGAGGAACACAACTCGGCGCTCTGCCCAAAGAGGAGAATAAAAGTGGTTCCGAGAAAGGAAGTAAATCGAAGGAACCAGAAGACAATAGAGGGAATAAACAGTCACTTTCGAAAAGGAAGTAAACCGATCACCTGACGAATCGGCGTTGACAGCGGCGGTCACCCAAAAGCGAACAAAAGAAGACCGTTTTGCTTCTTTGTAAGGAGGTGAACGTGTACAATCCGGAGAAACCGGAAATGGGGAAAACTATTTTGGCGTTCTTTGACGCGGGTTGTCAAGGATCATTCATAACAGAAGAACTTTGTGATCAACTGAAGCTGACTACTGGGAAAAGAAGCCAAATATCCATAGCGGGATTCGGCGCTCAGCGACCGAAATGTTATGATACAAAGCAAGTAAACATTACGCTAGAACTGAAAAACGGAAACAAAAAACAGATCAGAGCCAGTACAATGCCCTTTTTGACCAAAGAGCTTCAAAGAATAAATGTTGAATCCAACGAAATTCTCATCCCAAACGCAAAACAAAAGCATCGGCTGTGTATTCCGGAAAAATGGGAACAACCGCAGCTAATAATTGGTGCAGATTACTTCTTCGACCTGATCGAAGGTTCACAGAAATTACCATCCGGGTTCCACCTGGTCAAATCGAAAGTTGGAGATATGCTAGCAGGAAGTGGTTATGCAAAACTAGATACACAAAGAGCCTTTTCATCTGCAGATACGGCGTTAGTAATGACATCTGCTGCAGTTACTAGTGAAGCAGATATTGACCAATTCTGGAGATTGGAAACGCTTGGGATTGACGACCCAATAGACTCAAAAGAGGATGTCGCAGCACTAGAACAATTCAAAGCAACAATAACTAAATCGGAAGATGGTCGATATGTCGTGAACTGGCCGTGGAAATCTGCCACGCCTAAAGTCCCTTATAACTTCGGCCTATGCATTGGCAGACTAAGGTCCACGTTGAAACGCTTAAAGGGAGACGAAGAATTGTTCAAAAGATACGATGATACCTTCCGACAACAGCTAGAATTAGGTATAATTGAGAAAGCGCCCAAGGTCCCAGATGGACCTCTCATTTCGTATATACCACATCAAGCAGTCCTAACCCCCCAAAAATCTACAACTAAATTGCGGGTGGTTTTTGATGCGAGTGCTAAAGACGAGAAAGGTAATTCCCTGAACAGTCAATTGCTCAGAGGCCCAGTGATGTTAAACGACTTAGCAGGCATACTGTTACGGTTTCGAACTTCTAAATACGTTGTTCTTGCTGATGTAGAAAAAGCGTTTCTGCAACTAGAGCTGAATGTGAAGGATCGTGATACGACCCGGTTTGTGGGTAAAAGAGAAGGGTCCGGTCGATGAAAACAATATCGAAGTGTATCGATTTTGTAGAGTACCGTTCGGAATGATTTCCAGCCCATTCTTACTTGCTGCAACTTTGACGAAACATTTGACAGAAATTGGATCCACTACAGCTCAAGAAATCTTAAAAAATCTGTACGTAGACAATGTCATGTTGCAGGCAGAAAATTCAGAGACAGCGATACAACTATGTAGTGAAGGAAAAGCAATTTTCGCAGGTGCCGGAATGAACTTGAGATCGTTCGTGTCAAATAACAAAGAAGTGTATGATGCTATTCCTCCGGAAGATCGAGAAGAAGTACAAGAGACCAAAGTGTTAGGAATAACATGGTCGTTAAAGGAGGATAAAATAACACTAGGTGTAAAAGACAAGATTGGTGCCGCCCAAACCAAGCGACAAGTACTGAGCTTTGTAGCCTCTCACTTTGATCCTCTCGGATTAATGGCTCCGTTGCTTGTCCCATTAAAAGTATTCCTTCAGGAATTATGGAAGAAGAAATACAAATGGGATGAATCATTGAAAGAAGAAGAGAAGTTACTGTGGGAAAGATTACAGAAAAGTTGGAATAATACAGTAAACGACATCCCTCGCCAAATATTCTTTCGTTGTGCAAAGGAGAGACAACTGCACGTTTTTGTCGATGCATCGATGCAGGCTTACGCCGCAGCGGTATACAATCGTGAAATTGTAAATGGTGCAGTATTGACGAACTTAATTATGGCTAAAACGCGTCTGTGCCCCGTCAAGGAGCTTCGGTTCCAAGACTCGAATTGTTGGCAGCCTTCATCGGAGTACGATTACTCGAGTTCGTAAAGAAACAGCTTTCGATGGAGGAAGTGGAGACCCATTACTGGAGCGATAGCAAATGTGTGTTGCACTGGATACGTTCAGATAAAGAGATCAATACGAGGTTCATCGAAAATCGTTTAAAGCAAATGCGTAATACGGCGAAATGGTGGAGTTACGTCCCATCCGATCAAAACCCGAGCGATATTGCGACAAAGGGCGTTGATCCTGACAAGCTTAAAGAAAGTTCCTTGTGGTGGCATGGCCCACCATGGCTCAGACAATCCGTAAAGAATTGGCCGAAATGGGAGCTTTCAAATCCGCAACAATGTGTAATCAGCGAAGACGCCTTTCAAAAGAACAAAGTGAAGAGAGACCAAGGCAAACAACCTACGACAACAGTTACAGCGCTCGAAGTCAGAAGAAAACGATTGTGCCATAAATCACTGTGTAATCGATGCAAGCAAGTATAACAGTTGGAGGAAAGTGAAGGAATCACGGCTGCCGTGATAAGATTCGTAAAGAACCTCAAGGAACGGAAAAGAAAGGCAGTAGGAGTGGAGGACCAAATAGAAGCGGAAAAACATCTCATTAGACAGGCTCAAGAAGAAATGATCACGAAAGCGGAGATTGTGCGTTGGGAGCTTTTTCGAGGCGACGACAATCTCTGGAGATGTGGAGGACGTCTTGCCTATTCAGGCCTCCCACGAGACACCAAGTTTCCGATTTTTCTACCTAAACATCCCATCACGGAAATGCTTATTACTCATCAACACGAAATTTTAATGCATTCGGGGCCAGCCCATACGTTAAACCAACTGCGGTCAAAATACTGGATAGCCAAAGGAGAGAAACGGTAAAAAAGGTCATAAAGAAAAGATGCATGAAATGTCGTAGATGGCTCACACATCCGTTCAAGCTTCCAAAAATGCCAGATCTACCATCATGCCGCACAGTTGTAACGCGAGCCTTCGAAAATGTGGGACTGGACTATTTTGGACCGTTCAACTTGAAAGCTATTTTGGGCAATGAAATTAAACTTCAAAAAAGTTGGGTAGCATTGTTTACATGTCTTACGACACGCGCGGTCCATTTGGAAGTGGCAAATGACTTGTCAGCATCTTCGTTCCTCAACTGCTTTCGAAGATATGTGAGTCGACGAGGAAAACCTAAACTTGTATTTAGCGACAACGGGAGCAATTTTACGCTCGCCGCAGAAGTCCTAAGACAAATCAGCAGAGCAGAGGAAATCAAATGGAACTTCATAACACCTTTCGCTCCATGGCAAGGAGGAGTTTATGAAAGAATGATAGGTCTAACCAAAACTTCGCTTCGTAAAGCAGTGGGAAGAAAACGATTAAGCGAAGAAGAGTTTCGAACACTTATTGTAGAAGTAGAAGGAGTAGTCAACAGTAGACCACTCACTTATGTGCATGAAACGTCAGTCGATATTATTCGGCCGATCGATTTTCTGATACCAGCTGCTGAGTTGATCTTCACGGTAAACGAAGAGGGAGAAAAGGAAGATCCAAGCTACCTTCCAAAGGAGGTGATGTCTAGAGAAAAAATGTTAATGAGATGGAAAGCAACACTTAGCACACTCGATCGCTTCTGGAATTACTGGCGGTCAGAGTATCTCACATCGCTGCGAGAGCGAACACAACGAAATCATCGAGCCGTTAGAGGATCAGTAACTAGAGAGCCGCGAATAAACGAGGTGGTTATCATAGAAGAAGAAGGAACCCCCAAAGCAGTGTGGAAATTAGGTCGAATAGTGGAATTAAGAGGGGGAGAAGGTCGATCCATACGTACAGCAAGAGTGAAACTGGGTAATGGAAATGAATGGACCAGACCCATAAGCCAGTTGTACCCGCTCGAAATAGACGATAACGAGGCACCAGCCTAAAAGGGATATTTTCGCTGCGGTCGGAGTGTCGCGAAGATTCGCGAATGAGTTAGCGGGCTGCTGCACACAGTAAATCAAACTGTGTATCAACGCAATAACTCAAAGAACGATCTAAGTTGATCTCTGACTGTAGCGACTATATCGTTCTCTAATGCGGCGTTGCGGTCGTGTGTAAGCGCGTGTCTTCTAATGCGTCGTGTATAAGCGTATAAGTGTAGCGGCTTTGCTTTAATTGTCAGCACTTTCTTCTTTATTGTTTTTTCTGAATTTAAACTTGATTCTTATGGTTACTTGTTGATTGCCTCAAAGTTCTGCGATCTCGTCAGTAGTTTGTGACGTTTTTGCATTCTCCTCGTCATTTGATTGTACCTTTTCGTTAGCTCATCCCTAGAATCACCATATTTGACTCAGATCATGTTTTATGATGGTTTTGTATTCGTTTTTCGAGTATATCGCGTTTTTACGTTGTTTGTGAAGCATCAGAAGGTTTAATTACCCAAGTTTGAGGTGTCGGGCGAATCGCCAAGCAGAAAGGTGTCCCCGAACCGTGTGAACAAACTTGGGACGGACCAACCAGGAGGTTGGTGTAGCCAAGTGCAAAAAGAAGGAAAAGGGCGCAAGCGGACGAGCCCTCATCAAAACAGGCCGGTTTCTTTGTTGAAATCAATTATTACTTTTCGAGTTGTCGAGTACCCACAAGCCCGAAGAATCAAGCCCAGTGCGGGAGAAAACAAATTGCGGTGAACGGAATCAGCCGCACGAGATAGGCACTGATACCTTGATACGTTGATAACCAGGTGTCGGCACGAAAGCGATCGCCCGACACCTCGTTGCTCTTGTGCTTATATTGCGCTTCATTGTATCACACCGTGAGACAGTTGACAATAAGTGCCATACTCCAAAGGTGTGTCCCGCTCATTCGGTGTTATATCGCTCAATTCGCTCAACCTGCCCCAAGTCAAAGCCTTGGCCTTCGATTGTCGTTGTTTCGTTTATTGCTTTTATATTGCCGATTAATTTTGACAGGCCTGCGCAGCTTGTTGGTTTTACTTCACGTGCATTGTGACCTTAACTTTGTTGATCTCTTTTCTAATAAACCGTCGATCTCTTCTTTATCTTTTTCTGTCGTCCACATACGACCATCAACTTCGTTTTGTTCACGACACAAGTAATATAAACTATCCGTCATCAGCTCTCCTCTTTGAACCTAATACCTTCACAGCCCAAGGTAGAAAATGTATATTTATGGTCTCGTTGGACTAGAAACTCATGATCTGGCCTACAATTACCTTGCTTGCTAAGAACCTTTAACTATTACGGCAGATCATGGATCACTTAGATGACATAAATAAAAATCAACAGTCTCCCAGGAGGGGTAGTTTCCCTTCTATTGGAGAATGATGGCAATTGCATACGGCAACCGATCTCAGACCGAGGTCGCATCGAGAAAAAATAAATAGCAAAGCCATACGGAAAGTAAGGAAGGAAAAATAAAAGAGAAAAAGCTACGACAGAAGAAGACCCGTTTGATGAATAAAAATTTATCCCGCTTGACGAATAAGTAGAGAAACTAAAAAGATTTTCTTTTAACTGGATTTTAAAGATTTTGAACAATATATGAATATTTGTGTATTATAAACATATCTATACACTATTCAAAAAGCATGCGATCAGCATAACTTCTTTGTGCAATCAATCCGCATTGCCCACAAAACGATGTTTGTTTCCTGACGGCCAACTTGCGCCCAATTCTTGCACACATCTAATTTACGCAACTCAACATAATTAAGCGGTCTTTCATATCAACGAACGAATGCAAAAACATAACCCTGCTTCTATTGTTTCATTGGTAAACCAATTTTCGACCCTACTCTGAGGAGTGACCTAATAAATAAAACTGTTAAATCATTGCCACCCACTGGCGTCGGTGCGCGTCACCTAAGCAGATTCGGAATCCGCATTGGGAATGGGCTACCAACACCTTTATTAGCATAGAAGCCATGAACTTACCTCACCCTCATCTCTCCTCACTCGTCCAATGGTCGTAGATACGCCTAGTCCTATGCGAGGTAACATCTACATACGATCAAAGAATTATCATGTTCGGTCAAAAGAAGCTTCAAATATCGAGGGATCCAACAAAAGTCACCTGCTCAAGAGGAACTCTTATTTTTTGCCTCATT
Source organism: Baylisascaris procyonis (assembly GCA_037389465.1). Lineage (NCBI taxonomy): Eukaryota > Metazoa > Nematoda > Chromadorea > Rhabditida > Ascarididae > Baylisascaris > Baylisascaris procyonis. The sequence continues at coordinate 52,371 of JAZARR010000023.1, forward strand.
TTACTGTTGACTTCGATGGCCACCTACATATTACCTGCAGGTGTAATATAATAATAATGTAAAAAGCGATGACGTTGTCCTCTGTTAGATTTTTAAACGAGAAAATGAAAGAGATTCTTAGCACAAACCTCCTCAAAGATAGGCTCATAGTCAAAAGGGTGCTTCATTTAACACAAAACTCTTCTTTCTATTCACCAAGAGTCTCTCATTTTCTCAAAAAAGATGAATTCACAAGAGAATTCAACTAATAAAAGAAAAAGAGTATATAGGAAAGGTGTAATGCAATATTACCTGAAAGTGATCATCATCATCTTCGCTTTCTGAGCCGTTGGTTTCCCTCTTAACCGGACTCAGCATTATTAACCTTCCGGACACGTTGATCAATACAGTATCAACCGAGTCACAGAACTTCGCTGCCGCTGAAAAATAAAGAAAACATTTTAAACAAATATGCACATCCCACGACATCTTAAATAAATGATGTACCGCATGTTAAAGATTATGCCTATTAATTCGATGCTGCCAAGTACAATGGAGCACAGTTAGTCACACAGTATTATTCCATTACCAATCTGCAGAACGAGGCCTCCGGCTGTTCTACTGCCTAGTTTACGGCTCTGTTAAGTCAACCAATACCCTCTTGTTACTCTTCACGAAAAACATACCAAATGCAGGGATGCTCGAAAAAAGAGACGAAAATTCTCAACTAGGTTTCGGGTTTAACAAATATTCGAGGAAATTTCTGTGCTAAAATTGAAAAAAAAAACCCTCTCGCAAATAAGGGAGATCCTGGATCAAGGATGATAGTGCTGCAGTGCTACCTCAGCAGGACAAATGAACGGAAATATATCGATAACATCGTCCAAGATAAAAGCACCGCAACTTATGAACTGCTTGGAGCTTCTATATGACTTCGAAATTGAATGGAGAAGGGGGGGGGGGCGGAATGACAAATGAATTCGATGCTAAAAATGACAAAAAAGAAAAAGATAAAAATGATGTATCAATCTATGTTGGCTTCAGGGTTCGAATCCTTTGATTTTCCACTGCAAATTTGCAAGGGTCGAACTTCCACTTGGATTCCGGCCAAAACTGCTCGCCTTCCCCATGAATCCCCCTCACCCCCATCCACTTTTCATCAAATCAAAAGACGCAAGAAAACAATTTTTCAGGAAAAAAAATTTATTCGAAGTCATTCAATTTCGACAAAAATCTGCATGATTACTCATTTTCTGGCAAACTCAGGCAATCGAGTGGTTATCGCCGCTCTCATATTGCCTCGAGACGAAATTTCACCACTCATTCGCTTTTACACAAATCGTTAGAGGAAGAGGGATGATGCCTATGGCTAAAAGATATGAATTCTTGATAAAAATATATGTATCCGAACTGCTCTCTCTCTAATATTCATCATTTTACGGCCCATGATACCAGCTTCCCATGGTTCCATCCATCATTATGCGCTTTCTTCAGAAATATTCACTGCATAAACTGATCAATGAAAGCTTCTTTCTCACATCTCATGTTCTTTATCAAATTATTCTTCACGACCCGATTAAATCAGATGCTTCCCGCGGTCATAATACTAGGCATGTGCTCCCGTTTAGTATCAAAAACACTAAAAATATGAATGCAAAAATGAACTATTCGAAGAATTTGCAGTTTGCGGTATAACCAAAAAAAATTCAAAAAAATTTTTGAAATTCTTCAGGAAGATTGAAGTTTCGGAGAATCATAAACTTTCAAATCCTAGCCGAAGTTTTTTTCAGCTCTTTTCCGTTGAAAATAGGGGCGCAACAGTAATTCGACATGACACCTCCACCCAATTAACCTCCTCCCTCTTTCGTGGTTATCTTCTGTTCAAACTCGCATCCCCTTGTCAATCACAATATCAATCAAATTCGTCCAAAGCGTATTGAAATCTGGCGACGAATAAACTTTTCATATTTAATCAAACATATTTCCCAAACTTAATAATCCACCCAATGACATCAAGTACCCCTAATCGAATAATCAATCCAATAAACAAACAACATCGATCTAAACTTTTCGTTCAATTAAATTCAATTTGTTCCTTTAAAACTTAAAAAACTATTTTCAATGAACGGCATCAATCATAATATCTCTCAGCATTTCCCTTTCAAGAATCATTTCACCTATCGTCTAATAATGATATATTCAAAAGGCAGCTTACCTGAGTCGTGATTAAGTGAGGTCATCTGAATCGAAGCAACACATGCCGGATGTGGAACTAAATCATTCACTCGGATTTCCGCACACCTGAAGTAATCAACAATAATTACCTTCATATTATAGTACAATCATCATCGTAACGTGCTATGAAATAAACGACACAGCAATAAACAACTACAAGTTTTCAAAGAACTCTAATAATTCAAAAATATTTCTTAAAAAAAAGCTGAAAAGGTCAAAGCAACAAAATAAAAGATATATCAAGTAGCTCTAACAGAAAACAAGCAATAAGATTCATTTTCATAATTCTCTTATTTTCTATAATGAAATATGAAAGGATAGCAAGACGGATCCATAATTAACAATCATCATCAAAACGAATTTCTAACCTTTCAACGAGCACCTGATCATGTGCACCACGTGAGCGCTCTTTAACCTCCAATCCATAAATGAATATACGTGCATCCAGATCGAACGTTATCAGATTATCTCCTCTATAAATAAGTGATCTCTCTATATAGAAATAAGTGGGAAAGTGCACTAAACAAATCAGATGGAAAAAAAGCTTGCCGATAGATCAAGCAGTAAATATATTCTGCAATTCATTAAATAAAGCTAAGCAAATGCTCAAATATACAAAAGCAATTAAATAAATAAGAAGTATTCTACAAAAGCAATGAAACCTGACCGAGCATTCTTACAACAAACCCGATCGGTCGGCCAAAGCAAACATTCAAATGAACAATTCTTATTTAAGCAGTATTAGGTTATTAGCAATAAAGCAATTTAATTTGTAAAGTTCTGCTGTGTAACAGTGCCAACAATTCATCTAAAACTGCTAATTTTTACAAAATTAAGAAAAATATCAGCCTACGATACCGGTGTTCGCTGATCCCCGTTTACTTTGACAGGCTTCTAGCTGCAGACACCGGAAAAATGATCAACCTACGTACATGCTGACATGCAGATGTGCCATACGGAAAGAAATACACATATACAGACATGATGCCACCAAAGAGGTGAATTGAACGAGTCATGCCAAATACAGAAATAAAACTACCATCATAATCACCCGAATGAAGGAAGGAAGAAAGAATCAAAAAAGGAAAAACGACGACAAAGACCAAGCTATCTGACGATGCAATAAACAATAGATTACAATGAATCACATTCAAAACTATCTTAAAATACCTTCTGCTAAGCATAAGTACCCTTGAATCAGTATCGTGTCTGCTACAATATTGATTGTCGAGTTGTCGATCAAGTGGGTAGAACCGCAGTTCTTCCTTATCACGATCGATATTATAGCATGCGACCATCACGAAGCCACGCCATATCGCCAATCCACCCGTTACGAGCATATCTCTCTCCTTAAATCGCCAAAACCTATTCTTAAATTGCCAAAAGCTATTTTTAAATTGCCAAAATCTGTCCTACATTTCGTTCATGAACACGGGAAACAAACTATCATGCCCTAGAATGAACAGCGAAATGAAATGCTCTCACCGAATGGATAACATGAAAGTGTCGAAGTGATCTTCGAATCGAATTCTTCATGAACGCAAAAAGACAAAACAATATGACTAAGACTTCAAACGCTCTCACAGCACATTCCAACGACTGCTAACTGACAACATTATCATCAAGATAACCAGCGGCTATGGATGGGAACGACAGATCTCGACGTGGCTATAAAAGCGGCGCGACAATTCATTCGGGGCCGGAGTAGCTACAGAGGGTAGCTACGTAGTGCGTCGTACATGCGACAAGGTAGCTACGTGGTGCGTCGTACAAGCGACATGGTGCGTCGGCCGCATTGAGCGGCCCGTACCGAGACTTCTGCCTCCATCGACGTTATCCCTACTACTATTCACTCCATTCCAATGGCCCCCTTGGCACCACTGAAGAGTGCTCATATTACCCTCGCTATTCAACCTACTCTGCATGACTGCGAACCCTTACTTCAGGCCGCAGAAGCCCACCTTGCCTTCAGCCTTGACGCCAGTCAACCTATTTCGGCACAAATTGAATCTGTGCAACATTGCCGTCGATCGGCCTTGGCAACCTCGCGTCTCGGAATTCACCTTGCCCAGCTAACTCATCTTTATGATGATTGGGCAGCTATTATTCGCAAACTCACACCACGTGACGATGCCGACCAAGTTCTTGCTGAACAACAAGCGTTCCAGCAGATGAATGAAGCGCCTGATGGCCTTCGAAGTATGCTCAATCAACTTCGCATAACTATTCAAAAATTGGAATTCCTCGACCAGGATCTAGATGAAATGCTTGCCCGTCTTAGCACTACGCCGTGCACCACACCACCACTCGGCCTCAATCCCTCAGGCTCCTCTCAAACTCCACAGCAGTCAACAGCTCCTCAGAATATTCCTAAGTCACCTTCGCCAAGTACTGGCGACGCTCCAAGCAACGTGCACCTCTCTAAACTTCAGCTACCTACATTCGACGGCAAACCGTACGAATGGTTCGAATTTTGGGAGTTATTTGAAGCCACTATCGACCGCAGTTCCTTAACTGATGTTGAAAAACTCGCGTATCTCACTAGTTGTCTCCGAGGAAAAGCAAAAGACGTTGCCGCAGGATACACACGACGGGGTGACAATTATCAACCACTCATCACAGCACTACGCACTCAGTTCGGCAATAAAGACGCGCTAACCCGTCAACTTCAGTCAGATCTACGCACAATCCGTCCTCCCGGTCATAATGGACCCGACTTATTACGATTCTACAACGACGCTTCTCGAATTCTACACCACATGCAAATCGCTGAAATCGACCCCGATCAACACCAAGTACTCTTCACGTTGGAGGAATGTCTACCTGAACCCACCCGCATCCTTATGTATCCCGAAAAACAAAAGTGCTCGCATTACTCAACGACCGACTTCCGTCGTATCTTACTAAATGTCGCTCAAATGCTCATGTCAGTGCAGCCATTACAACCGTCAACACCACCTTCTAGTCAATTTAGTTTCGGCTCCAACAAAGAGATCGGACGGAACAATGCCAGTCGGGACAGGATCGAGTTCAAATCTAACTACCGTCAATATATGCGCTCGACTAATCAGAGAGATGCAACTGATCGCTACCGGCAACAACGAAGGGCAAGTTCCTCACTTGCATTTACAGGATTACCCCGGGAAAAGGATTCCTACAAAAATTCCTCAAATCAGCGCAGCAGTCCTACCAACCCTAAGCAACAACAAACTCCGGCAGGGCCGTGTGCTTTCTGCAACGAGCTTCACTGGCACAAGCAGTGCCCCTATTATTCTACATCGGAGCAGCGTCGGTCCCATGCAGCAGATCTGCATCTTTGCTTCAGATGCCTCAAACCAGACCATCAAGCTAAAGAATGTTCGCGACACAACAAATGCCGATATTGTGGTGGAGCTCACAATACGCTTCTTTGCCTCCCGCAAGTACACGCTCCGCAAAAACCGGTGCAAATTCATGCGGCCGCAATCGAACCAGTTAAAGAATCGCCGCAACCATCAGCAGCTTTATCCGCAACAGCGACAGTTACGCCCAGTAACGAAAAGGCACCAGTACCTCTACTCCTGTGGCAAACAGCAAGGGTCTATAATCCCCTATTCCCTCAGTCAACGAAGACAGCAAAAGTCTTCATCGACCAAGGAAGCCAAGGATCATTTATTACGGAACGCCTGGCGGCTGCTCTTGGACTCAAGCATAATCAAAGCAGTCCACTCATCATTCACGGAGTAGGAGATATGGAAGGCAATCACTTCAAAAGTGAACAAATTTCGGTTGGCATTCGACTACAAGATGGAACCGGTCATCATTTCGAAGCATATACGCTGCCGCGAGTAACGACCAAATTCCTTCACGCTCACGTAACCTTAGCAGACTTGCCAATATTTTGGGAAAATCAGTCCGATGAGCTTCCTGTTCCTCTTTATGAAGACGAACCCGATATCCTTATCGGGTGTAACTTCATCTCGACGATCAGCCCGCGAGCTATCAAGCGCCTACGATCTAATTTCACATTGTACGATTCAGAGCTTGGGCCACTCATTGGAGGTGCTGGAATGGTCAGCGCCAAATATCGCCAAACAAAACTTATCCGCGCCAACGCTATTTTAGTTGGCAACGCCCAACTTTCAGTCCAGCAACTATGGTCCCTCGATACTCTGGGTATTGACCTACCTAATGAATCTGTTGAAGACGATGAAAGAGCGCTGCACGCTTTTAAAAAGACTATCAGACGACTTCCGGACGGTCGCTATAGCGCCTCGTGGCCGTGGAAGAGTGCCCACCCACATCTGGTTACTAATTACGGTCTTTGTGTTGGACGGCTACAATCTCTGCTACGTTCCTTATCGAGGCAACCAGAACGACTGCGTCTTTACGATGAAACTATTCAGCAGCAGCTTAAAGCAGGCATTATCGAACGCGCTCCTCTTCGTCCAACTGGTCCTCTCGTCCATTATGTTCCTCATCAAGCGGTATGGAACGAACAAAAGAAAAAATTGCGCATTGTCTACGACGCAAGTGCTAGCTCCCCGGCCGGAACGACAATCTACTGCGCGGGCCTGTATTTCTTCCAGATCTGGTAGGTCAACTTCTTCGCTTACGTCAAGCTTGTATTGCTCTCGTAGCAGATGTGGAAAAAGCGTTCTTACAAATTGAGCTGAATACAACAGACAGAGACGTTGCCAGGTTTCTTTGGGTCGATAAACCAACAGAACCTATCGGCCCCAAAAACCCAATCATTACTTATCGCTTTACCAGAGTGTTTTTTGGAGCAGTGAGCTCTCCCTTCCTACTCGCAGCAACTATTAACCATCACTTGCAAAACGCAAATTCTCTATGGGCTTCGCGCATAGCCGAGAATATTTATGTCGATAATGTGTTGCTTGCTGCTAATTCTGAAACGGAAGAAATTACAGCTTACCGAGAAGCAAAGAAACTGTTTGCGGATGCGTGCATGAACCTCCGAGAATTTCAGTCGAATAGTACCCAAGTAAATGCCATATTGGCACCAGAGGATCGTTACAACAACACTCAAATCAAGGTGCTCGGAGTCGTTTGGGATACAGTGAAGGATACAATCAAACTGAAAACGCGTCCCCCACCAAGTGGCCGTCTCAGCAAACGATCACTTCTTCAGTTTATCGCCCAACAGTTTGACCCGTTAGGATACCTATCACCAATAATTCTCCCATTCAAAATATTACTTCAAGATATTACTAAAGAAGGATCAGCGTGGGATGAGGAAGTGGCCGAACCACACGTTCAAAAATGGAACTGTCTCAAGGAAAGCTGGGACATGCTATCATTCGAATTACCACGACGTTTACCAAACGGCCCACTCGAGCTCCACGTATTTGCTGATGCCTCTAATCGCGCATATTCAAGCGTTGCATATGCGAAAGGAAGCGACAAAATTGTTCTACTTTATGCGAAATCTCGGTTGTGTCCTTTAAAAGGACTAACAATTCCACGTCTGGAATTGTTAGCCGTGCTGATAAGTCTCCGCATAACTAAATTCTTAACCCAACAGCTGCACCTCGAAGATATTCCACAAACTATATGGAGCGATAGCAAATGCGCCCTTGCATGGATCAACTCGCCACCTACTGAAAAGCTTCCGCGTTTCGTTCAAAATCGATTAAATGAAATTAGGAAAACGACCAATGTCAGGTATGGATATGTTGCGACAGACGCCAATCCTGCAGACCTCGCTACCAGAGGCGCAACACCCCGAGCTTTGGCTGATGAACAGAAATGGTGGCAGGGACCTTCGTGGCTTAGCAACAGTGAGGACAGTTGGCCTAATATTCCATCGCTACCAACCCATGACGTAGCCAGATCCGAAGAATCGCTGCAAATGGCAGAAAACCCTTCCACCCAAGTGGTAACAGCTACCCTCCACCCACCAACAGAATCATTCACGTTCATCGATATGGATCGATTCAGTAGTTGGACTCGGCTCGTAGGAAGTACGGTGATGACACTTCGCTTCATTCGCAAGGTCCACAAATCAGCAACTACATGGCTTGATCAATTCTCAAATCAAGGTCCAATCACAGCTCAAGACTACCTTATCGCTCGCAACTGCCTTCTGCGTCAGGCTCAGAGTAACTCTCTATCCACTAAAGATATTATTCGGTGAGATCTTCGTAAAGATGAAACTGGCCTATGGCGTTGTGGTGGTCGCCTTTCAGAGACTGCCATATCACGGTCTGAACAATATCCTATCTTTTTACCCCAAAATCACCGACTTACACAACTACTCATCCTTCGTGAGCATAAGTCCACCTTTCATGGTGGAGCACCAGCAACTTTGTCACGCCTTCGCCAACACTTTTGGATACCTCACGGACGCCGAACAGTCAGAGCCGTCATCAACAACCACTGCTTACAATGTCGACGTTGGAAAGCGAAGCCGTTCGCTCTTCCGCCTATGCCACCTCTTCCAGCCGCACGAATGCAGCCCGCACCCGCTTTCGACTGTACCGGTATTGATCTACTGGGACCTATACGTGTTTCCTCAGAAACAGGAACTACAAAACGGTGGATAGCCTTATTCACATGTCTGGTAACACGCGCGGTGCACCTAGAAATTGCTGAAAATTTATCAGCCCTTAGTCTGGTAGACTGTCTCCGACGGTTCATAGCACGTAGGGGACTCCCGCGAGAAATAATCTCTGACAACGGCACCAACATGGTACTAACGGCGAAAAGCTTGAAGGACATACCAGATGCGTGCTCAGTACAGTGGACCTTCATTACCGCATTCGCACCCTGGAAAGGAGGAGTCTATGAACGATTGGTGGGTCTAACAAAAACGTGTCTTCGTCGGTCCGTAGGACGCCGCCTGTTAAGCGACGGAGAACTTCGAACACTTGCTACCGAAGTGGAAGCAGTACTTAATGAGAGGCCGATAACATACATTGAAAGCGACGATATTCAAGTCATTCGACCCATAGACTATTTGCGTCCTAGAGCACATTTGTCGGTCCACGTTGAAAGAAGTACAAGGGAGGACCCGGAGTTCAATCCACAACCTCCCAATACACGACAGCAGCTTCTCGAACAATGGAGCAAGGCTCAGGAATGCAGGAATAAATTTTGGGAGATCTGGTCCCGCGAATATCTTCAGCTGCTCCGAGAACGCGACTCACGTTATCACAAAGGACCACGACTTCAAGAGCATCGAATTCCTCGAGTAGGAGAAATAGTTCTTCTCGGCGATACAACCGCTCCTCGGGCTTTCTGGCGTCTGGCAAAAATCGTTGAGGTCCCAGTCGGATCAGGCAACACCGTACGAACCGCTCGAGTCAAATGTTCCTCAGGTCGCACCTTCTTACGCACTATTGCACAACTGTATCCTCTTGAAGTATCGTCGGATGAAAGTGAACAAACAACAGCCAAGGTGGGACAAATTCCGCGTCTACGCATTTCTGATAAGAATGCCGACGATCCTCAATCGGCCCTCATTAACCGAAGAATTACACGAAGTATGACGCGTAGCAATACAACATGCCACGTTAAGCTCTTTCCTAAAGCATCATTTTTCTTGCTAACACTTCTAACTGTGATCGGGCCATCAGCAGTCGCATCAATGCAAGTGCAAATCTGTCCTTATCAACACTCTGGTGTGTTCATTCGACTTCCTCGGTCAGTCAATTGTACCGCACGAGCGCTGGACCGCTGGACAACACATCGTGTAGCTCTCTATCAAAGGCGACTCGTACGCATTAACGCTACCTACTGTTCTCAGCTTACGCGAACGGTCTACACATGAGCATTTCTCCGTTGGAGTCTACAAGTGATCAACGACACTCACTCTATGCATAATGTTCCTCTCACCGGCTGTCAAGAAATGCAAGGAGAAAAACGAATAGGACCAAATATCCTTCAACGATCAGATCTAGCACACAAATGGACGACCGCCTACCCGGTGCAATACTCCTATGGATTTTTCGGTGAGCGTTGCAGAACAACCATTAACTATGTCCTGGAATATGGAGAAGCTATTCTTTTCGACGGCAGCAGCCCTCTCACTGAGTTCACACGAACAGCTGGCTGCATACCTCGCCAAAACCACTGTTTTACTCCTCACGAAACAATCATTTGGGACTATGGCGAATTTCAACATCGCCGCCATTATAGCTACAAAGGCACATATCTGGCGCAGGCGTCAGCTGACGAAGTATTTATCCATGCCCTCCAAACGGCTTTCATCCGTACAACTGTAGTACCTCGCCTCGCGGAAACATGTGAAATTGCTCATCCAGTCCTCATGGAGAACGATATCATCATTTCATCTGTCACAAATGATAATCGCGACAGGATGGAAGACCAATCGAACGACGGGAGTAGACCGCTCCTCAAAGAACGTGTCGAAAACCAACCGGATCAGATCAACGCACGATTACAATACCTGTACGACGTACAGGCCCGACGCAATGTAATACAGTGGTGCATGAGCAGGAACGAGTTCACTAGCCTAGTACAGTGGATCAGCATTTCGGATCCAACAGAAGCGGCACGACTCCTCCTCAACAGAACGGACATCTCTGCTCGATATGTAGGAGATACTCTACTCGTATCGAAATGTCAAAAAATTGAAGCTACCGAAGTGCATGAGGACCATCAACGCGACGGAGAATGCTTTGAATGGCTTCCAGTCACAATCGGTCAAATGGCCGCCTTTGTCACTCCACACACTCACGACGTCGTTCTCAATTCAAGGAAAGCACCATGTCCCTGGAAGGGGCCTCCTACACACATCAGAACGATGACTGCAGTGAGTCTCCATTCGTTTTCGGAGTCAGCCCTCCACGTCATCTTCAATGCAAAGCACCCAACGGATATTTCAATCCAACTACTTCAGCTCGCTGTAGACCGTCTTGGAAGTGCGCAATTCCGAGATCCGGGATTATACCCAACGAGAAAAGTGGCGAAAAATCGGAGTTCAGCGGAAGAGCTAATTCACGAACTGGGCCATGAAGTAGAAACAGCAACCGAAGATATTGTAAATGCACTCGATTCGATCACCAACCAATGGAAATGGCTTACCGCAGGCGGCGCCATACTATTGCTCATCATTCTCGGAATTATCCTAGGGATAAAATGCCGGAATACCTGGTGCGGCATGCGGAGTCCTAACGTAGTGATGGTCAAGTTAACCGACATTCAAAGCGCGCGAGAACCCCAATCCAACCGCACGATGTCATACCCTCTTCAATCGGTGACGAATTTTGACTGCGCGCCCCACCAAAGTCGACCTCAACACTCAGTTCTAAACGCGAGCTACACGCCATTAAGAATGCCGGCACGAAAACGCACACAAAAGATGACCGACGCATTGACAATATGCAATTCTATGCCAAGCAGTGTAATCACCAATTGAGGAGAATCGTCCGCCGGGAGTGTCGAAGTGATCTTCGAATCGAATTCTTCATGAACGCAAAAAGACAAAACAATATGACTAATACTTCAAACGCTCTCACAGCACATTCCAACGACTGCTAACTGACAACATTATCATCAAGATAACCAGCGGCTATGGATGGGAACGACGGATCTCGACGTGGCTATAAAAGCGGCGCGACAATTCATTCGGGGCCGGAGTAGCTACAGAGGGTAGCTACGTGGTGCGTCGTACATGCGACAAGGTAGCTACGTGGTGCGTCGTACAAACGACAAAAGGATGTCCATGAATAAAATACAATGGAAAGACGTTTACCTGGCTTTCGTTGCCAAATAGACGCCATTTGCCAGTGGCGGTGTTACAATGCACAAAACCACGAGTTCCCGCTGCCGCGATCCATCTCGCATTTTCCCGATCCACAGCAGCCATCTGTAACGGTCAGTATCGACAATGCGTTGAACGACGGCCAGTAAGGATTCGGGAAATTACAATCGTAAATCATAAAGCAACGAAAGGAAAGGACGGTGTTTCTAGTAGTAAATGGTTCATTAAAAATTAAAATAAATGAGATGCTATTCTGCGGAAATAAGACTTTCCATCTGGACAAATGATGTTTGAGCTGCATTACATTACATTACTTTTAAATACATAAGTTGTAATATTTCGTGGTAAATTATTTGCTTACATCAGAATTACAACCTTCAACCAAAATCTTTTGACCACTCTTTCTGATACCCTTATTACTGATACGAATAAATATATTTGCTGTCAGAAATTGAATTAATAAAACGTTAAAAAGTCAAATGCCGTTCTTCTCTTTTCCTCATTTCTCACTCCCGCCTCCCCTTCTTCGACCCTTTCCGTCGACTTAAATCTGTGAAAGCAAAAATAAGATCCATATCGAAGTTTTGGCTAAATTAAAATCCAACTCACTCTTAATGGCCAATTCAAAGAGAGGTAGTCATTTGGCACCGAAAATATATTCCATACGTTATGCGGTGCACTTGCCCAACGTTCTTTTTCTTTTGCTGGACTTAAGTAGATTCGATTCGATGATAACAATACTATACTTTCGAAATTCTCCTAAAAAACTAATCTACATTCACCATATTATGGCCAATCGAAGAGAATAAAAAAATTTATTGAATATATTAAACTATATTTGTCACCAATAAATACTGAATTATTGGATTTTAACTAATTGCTAATCTAATAAATAAATTTAACTGCTGTTGAAGTAAATAGAGGATTATAAACCAGACGGCAGGATGTTTCCAATGAAGTTTAGCAACTACTGAAACAAAGCTCAATTAAAGCAAAGTAAAACCAATTAAAGCTCAAGTGGAACTTCAATCTGCAAGTAATCTTGATCACATTCATCCAGCATATCCACGCAAAATGAAGCATAAAATGACTGCCGCCCTACTCACATGACTTCCTCCCTATTCCTACATCGAACTATCACAAATACTTCTTAACAACCCGCAAATTTCATTGCCTAATTTTTGCATATGTCAAAGTTTAGCACGTACCCCCACTGCATGCACCTCATACGAAACAACAGCCAGCAACAACTGTTTTATATTTACCTCTATTCGCTCCTCCCCCCCCACCCTGTTTGAAAGAATATTCGGAGCCTATCAAGATCAACAGACTCATCGGTAACTATCAGCTCAGAAATAAAGCAACAAAAAATTCACTAGAGGCCAATCAAGCAAATTCGTTTCTTTCTTCCTTTATTTAGCGACCACAAAAAAACCCCTGAAGCATACATCACATCCACTCTTACGGAGCAAATGGGCTATAAATCTTTTTCAAAGTTAAACTCTAAGCTCCTTCTTCTTCAAATGAGCCAATAATTCAATCGTGAGCCAACAATGAAGCAATCTGTCTCAGAAACGATCAAATATCATTGAATCTAGTCAGACGTTTCGTAAATTGCAAATTTATTTGTCTACCATTTGAATAAGTTGGCAGCCATCGGAATCACATTGAACATTTAAATTCGAATACGTCAGATATGTAAAGAAGCTACTTGAGTAGCTCAATGCTGTTTCATCAAGGCACTAAGATAAATGCTAGATGATTGGTACTGCGCCTCTCTTTGAGGAAAAAGGAAAGAAAACCAAAACAGGGCTAACTAATATGAGTGAATAGCACACATTTCCCTTCACATATATCATATTGTCTGTGTGCCTACTGAATAAAATAATCCATCCGAGCTTTCCCTTCTTCTATACTCAACACCTTCACTAGCTGGTTTTGTATAAATCGAGTATACTTGAAAATATTCCCTTTCGAAAATATTAGCAATAACTTCAAGTGCTCAAATACCTCTTCAATACAACGCAAAAATGATTCAAGAGAGAAATATAAAATAATATGAAATTGATATACCATATTTGGATTACATATAGAAATCGCACGAGAAAGCGATAATATAGAAAGTCCGTTATTGGCTGCCAACCACAAACTAAATCCTTCGGGACCCCAATCAACCCATCGATAAGCATTCGTCCCTTCAACTTCCCTAAAAACAATCCATGTTTTCATAAATGGAAAAAAAAGAAAGTTTAAAGCAATAGCTGTTTATATTTTTTCTAACTTTCAATTAAATCAAGTATATATTAATGCACCCTGTAGATGATAATTTTACAGAAATAGCAACTGGATGAGTTCGAGCAGTTAGTCCAACTTGAGATCATACGAGTTCACGACATTACTTCCACGACCTTATCGATTCATAACGCAACAGATTCAAAAAGACCGCTTCATTCATACAAAACTTCAAATCTTTTTGTTTAAATAATGCCAAGAAGTCACATTTTAAACTATCACTCACTGCATTGTTACATCTATTCAATCTTCTAAATTCTCAAGGAAATCCATTTACATCATAACGGAAATTGAAAAGCTTGATCGAAACGTCGATTAAAGGTTTAGTCTTCAAAAAGTCAATAATGACATACAATACTATTGCAAAATTACCCACAAGAATTCCTGGGGTTACAGATTCTACCTGAATTAAATGCCCACAGAAACCAATTGTCTACCTCTAGTGCTGGAATTCACGCTAAGACATAATTCAGCTTCAAGCACAAGCAGTTAGATTTCCCGAAAATATCTGAACTGGGCAATGTCATCGCAAAGAAACTAATGTTGCTTATCAAGTATTAAACCACACAATACCTAAAAGATAATGAATTTATTTTTAGTTCACGCTTAATAAATAATTGAGCAAAATCAAGCCACTTTAAATTCTAAAATACGAAAAAAAAAAGAAAATAAATTAATAAACAACAAAAAAACATCTTCCATTCTTTAAAGAATGCATTTTCTTTTCCGTTAAATGCATCACATTCCCAGTTGTCACTTTAAACTTCATTAGGTTATAGCATACAATCGATTGTTACTCAGTAAAATATAAGCATCTAAATAAACTTAGAGCATATCAGCATTTAATTAAACTTGAAATTTAATTAAGATCATCGCAATTCTATTCCTTCGTCATCAATCATTTAGGAGAATAGAGAAACTATTTAAAATAGATTTGTATACTATAAAAAAATAACTCCATTCTTATAAAAAACTTTTTTTTTTTCAAATTAAACTCAATTCTCTCTAAGTCCCCTTACCAAAGCGAATTCGAAGTTATGTTCAATAGCTGCAAGTAGTCAAAATTCTAATATATACAAGACAATTTCCCTCATAATCTCTGGTAATAATACATAACTACTAAAGATCTTATATCCAATGACGTGTTCAGTGTTGATATGAGTCTCTTTTTAAATAAAAACCCGCAAACAACTGCTTTCCCCCTCCCCTCCCCCTTCTTCATTCCTTCTCCTTCCCAAATCAAATAGAACAAAAGTTATTGACGATGCCGTTTACTTATTGTTGATTTTATGCAACATATATCACTTATAAACTAACATTACTTATATTTTATGAGAAAAACAGACGACTTCATCCCATAAGAATTACAAGAAACAGTTCCCAGTATATTTGTTTGGAATTCACAAAGAACAATTAACGTAACGAAAAACTCACCGCTCTGTGGAGCATTCCAGAGAGCACCATAGCTGTGCTCCAAATGGGCTGAAAATGGCGAGCACAGGTGCAATTGGTACAGCACTCGGACTCCCTTCCGATGGTGGAAGAGCAGACCACACTGCCGCAAATGCTGAGCCTTGGGCAAAACAATCCACATGACATACAGCACCAACACGATTCAATAATTCTGCAAGCAACACACTCTAAACAACATATTAAAACAAACCATTCAAAAACAACAAAAAATATCCCTCTCCGGTTAATTTTTCAAAAAATTTTTAGTGATCAAATAATAATCTTTTTAATAATTTCCCTCAAAATAGTGTACCAACATTCAAGAAATAAATTAACGTGTATTATAGAGCATAGCGCCACAATGAATGATTAAGCCAACTAAATTCCCTTTCTGGAACAAAACCTCCTTAGAAGTTATGGCCCTCAGAGTCTCTCCCAGAAATATATTGTGCATGGATCAATACAAACGCAACAAAAAATTCAGATCAGCATTTGCTTCAATGCAACACAATTATGAAGCAAATGAAATTTTATAAAATCCCTGCGACACCTTAATTAGCAACCTACCTGGGCCATCCTTGATATGAAGGCTGATCCTGTAGGCACATGTCAGTGCTCCATTTGAATCGTCGAGGTGATAAGCCGCAATTTCACCACTGAAATATACATCGGCGATTCATCGTATCGCCATCATCCAATTAAAATGAACAAGTAAATATATTTTATGCAAAAACTTCGTATTTTCGAATTCATTTTAACGACAGTAAACATAACTAACATAATCCTACTATATCGTCTTTATTTAGGAAACATTCTCATAAAAAACATCCCATAAGCTTTCAACGAAATCCCATACATATATTGCAATGCTCAAGGGGCCTCAAGGGGCCTATGCGTTCGAATAAAACCCCAGGGGTAATAAGGTGAAAATCCTATTCACAAAAAGGGAGATTCATATGAAGGGATAAAATGGACTCGGTGTTACACGGCACTTACAAAATCACCAAATCAGCACAATCCCTGTCTAAAGATGTAAATAAATCAATATTCGTTAAGAATATTAAAACAAACTTCTGACAACCGAAGATGATAAGACGAAATTTGTGGTTTGCCGCTGAACATACCGCATCATTCAACTGTAGCGCCCAAACTGCCAAAAGCTGCTGAAAGAAACGAACAATCTTTTCCCATGAAAGGCAATTGCCTTTCCTACCTGAGCTTCACGTACCCGGGTAGGTATGATACGTAAGTTTCACTCCCTTATAAAATGATAAACCACTAATTTATGGATGCATTTATGCAAATACAATAATATAGAACGAACCATTTATCAGTAGAACTTGGAAAAATACTTTACTGTTGTGAGGCAACATGTGCAAATAATGCAGAAACTTAAAAAGTTTTTACATCACATGCATCATAGGTGAGTATTATAATAAATAAACGACACTTTATATTCCATATAATTTAAACATCAATTTTCTTTAAAAATGAATATAAAAATGAATTTTTATAGAAAAAGCCCTCATATATCTACGATTTCGTCAAAAGCTCGGTCTAGATTTTTGAATCTAATAGCTCATAATTCTAAGTCCACTTCTACAATGGATAAACTTTAAACGTTAACATCAACGCATATTTTCCATTCCATTTTACGAATAAAATTTTTTCTCAAAAGTTAAAAATTTGTTGAAAAAACATAGCGATCCATACCTTCGGAGGGAATCGTGGACTCGGTGATGTCAACAATGCCGCTTTTCCATTCGAAAGCACAATGCAAAAGCCGCCTATTAAAGGTGTATATACAATATCAACAACGTGCACCGAACGATCACGGATATGTTCTGCTAAAAATCACTTCAATTACTCTATAAAATAAAAACCGTCAAATTCATAAACAGCAATTTTAATCTCTTCCAATCTTTCACTAATCTACTCCTCTCCCCCTACCCCCCTCTCACCCTGTCCCAACACCACATCTCAAACCTGATAATCCGAATAAAAATCCTTTTATGATTTTTTAAAATAAACATAATACAACTCTTTTTCTAACTGTTTGGCAAAAAACAAACCTTTGGAAAAATTTGTTTTCCTGTTTGGATTAAAAATGTATATGAGAAATTCAATTAGCATAATTCCAATCAGCTCTATTAACTGCGAAATTTTAATAGTATTATAAAGGTAGAGAAACGCATCAAAATGCTAACGTTTTGATTGCAACTGATCGACAGCGAATGGCACTTCAGAGAGGTGAAACGAGAATTCTTGTTCCACTGTACCGTCCCATAATATTCTATGCATCCAACCATCACGCAGACATACAAACAATTCCTCACGCATCGGAACAACGCTGTAATATTTTTGATTGTCATTTTAATACCTGAATTGTGCTCTCCACATCTAAATTGATTATATCGCAATCACTACTGAGATGAAAGCCAGTTAGGATCAACACAACATGATGATGGAAGGACTCTATATTCTGCGTTATAATTAGTCGAAACAGTATCAGTATTGCAGTGTTCCATTCCACCTTTCCATATTACAACGTCTCGTATTTTACCTGCGGAATCATTTAATGAAGTGCCTTAGGGAGATGCTGCCTAAAAACGCGAAGGTGGATATTAAAATAGAATATAATGAACTATCCTTCATATATTTATTTATTTATTTATTTCAATCGACATAGCATTCATTACGAATGAAGGTCTCTTCATATCGCTTCCACTTGTCCCGAATCAATGCTTCTCTGATCCAGTTGGTTCCTGCGGTCTTTTTTAAAGAATCGCTCCACCTCATTGCAGATCGGCCTCTATTTCTTTTGCCAATCCGTGGTGTCCATTCTGTTATTCGCTTCACCCAGTCGTCATTTTTTACTGCGGATATCTTCGCCGCCCATCTAAATTTCCTCATTCCGGCCTCGGTCACCCAATCCTTTACCTCTGTTACACCTCGAAGCCATTCGTTGGTTTTTCTCTCCACTAATTTGATTCCTGTCATGATTCTTTCCATTCTTCTTTCTGCCACCGCTGGCAGCTTGCGCACTTTTTTAGTTGTTACCCATGTTTCAGAACCGTAGAGAACTGTTGGCATCACGCTTCTTTCGAACAGTTTCCTCTTGAGACTCATCGGTACTTTTTTCTCACGATAGAAATCTTTATTCTTAAAAAATGCTTTCCAGCCTTGTTTGATCCTGCGTCGTACATCTGCTTCCGTCCCTCCGCTCATTGTTACACATCTGCCCAAGTAAACAAATTCATTTACACTTTCAATCCTCTCTCCTCTTACAACGATTGTCGACTTCAGCTCTCTGTTGCTCATCAGCTTCGTTTTGGAGGTGTTTAATCGTAAGCCAACTGCTGCACTTCTCACCTCGAGTTCTCTGACCATTTTCGTTAATTGGTTGAAGTTGTGAGATATCAAGACTATGTCGTCTGCGAACCTCAAGTGCGAAATTCTTTTCCCGTCTACGTTCACGCCCTTGTTTTGCCAGTCTACCTCGTCGAACACGAGCTGTAGAGCTGCGTTGAACAGCAGCGGAGATACGCAGTCTCCCTGCCGTACTCCTCTCTTTACCTGTATTGGTATTTGCCTTTCATGCACGAAAATTGTAGTTGTCGATTTACGTTGGATTTCTTGAAGGATGGAAATTATTGAAGGGTGTACCGAGGCATTTTCCAAAGACTTCCACAGGGCGGCGTGTTTGACAGAATCGAAGGCCTTTTCGTAGTCTACAAACAGCAAGTAAAGGGGCAAGTTGTACTCTTTGGTTTTCTCGATAAGCATGGTGAGCACATGGATTTGATCGATTGTTGACTTGCCCGGCCTGAAGCCTGCTTGCTCGATATCTTGCTTCTCTTCAATTTGTTGCTGCAATCTTTTGCATAAAACTTTCGAGAAACACTTTGAGATTGTTGGTAGGAGTGATATAGGGCGATAGTTTCTGATATCATTTAGATTGCCTTTCTTCGGCAACAGAATTGTTTTTGAGAAGGCAAAATCTTCAGGGATGTGTTGATGTTCGATCATGTTGTTGAAGAGACTTTTCAGCGGTGTTATTAATAGTTCCTTCTCGAGGTTCAGCATTTCGCCAGTTAATCCATCGATACCTGGCGCCTTCCCGTTTTTCACGCTTTTGATCGCGTTTCTTATTTCTGAGTCGATGATTTGTAGAAATGGTTCATCGCTGTTCCTTGCAACAAACGTGCAATCGGTCTCTCCTCCATACAGTTTCGTATAGAATTCCTGAATGATTTTGTCAATTTCTTGCGTTTCTGTCGTGAGTGATCCGTCACTTATACCTCCCACAAAAGAAAAATTAAACGCCCATCAACAAGAGATTATTTACAAAATTTCAAGGATAAACTCACACTAACAATTCATAACGATATTCCCTCCCCCCCTCTTAGTTTGAGGGTCAGAACCTGTAGGGTCATCACCCCAGCAAAGGTTTTATACGACAACAGCATTGCTGGAAATTTCGTATTCGTATAAGAAATGATGCCACTGAATACCCTCATGAGATCCATCGAAACACCTCGAAACTTTGCCAATAAATGCCTCTTGATTTCTATCTGGATAGACCTGAATAAAGGTAAAGTTATAGGTGTACCATGTAGCTGTGCTATCCAACCGAGCGACCACCGATAAAGAGATGGAGGTAGTCGGTCGTTTCTCTTTTATAAATAACTCTTGCGATGTTCGTCGCAACTGCTCATCGCGGGGTTCTACGAGATTATAGCATTGTTTATCCGATGAAACTTCCACTCGATAAATTAATAAACAATTTTTGGAAGTCTGAAAAAACGGAAATATGATTACTGACACCCTGCACGCTTATTGACAGCCGTTTTTCGAGTATAAATTCGGAACAATTAGTAAATAAAACAACTGAAATTATCAACAAACTGAACAAAAGATTCTAATAAGTAAAGATACGATACATAAGTTCAAATTAAACAAAAATCAATAATCAAAAATTACACCATTTATTCATCCCCCAAAATCAGAGGCAGAAAATCTTATTTTATTTCGATTCTTTTACTTATTTATTTTCTGAGTATTTATTTATATATGAAATTTTGAGTATTCTATTTAAAATCTTATTTTACTCACAGGTTTTCAAAAAATTTCACCCAAATATTTCCCTCTAAATAATCGACCACCATAATAACATAGTTTATTATTATACTAACAAAAACTTTTACAACACTGGATTCACAATATTTGAAAAATCGACGTAAAAATAATCAACAAAAATAGCGAAAATAAAATCATTCTAAATTAATTAACCGTAGTACAAATAGCTGAAGAATCGTGTCGCCAATATAACAAACGATATTCGCCTTTTTCCTTTATATCCGCTTTCGACCGACGATACATACATAAAACGAGCTGAGGCTGTAAACATCAAATGTTCTATACATCGACTGTTCAATAAGATGCCTTTTAACTCGCATCCGTAATTCATGGCTTTGCATCACATTGGACTTGGGGAAAGGAACTAAGGATTAGGAAGAACAATACAATGAATCGGCCGAACGGTGAGATTGTGAGTAGATTAGGGAGGGCAGGGGAAGGAAAGAAGGTGGAGGGGAGGGGAAGGAAGGGAGGAATAGAGACAACGACGATACTAAAGACCGAAACGAAGAATTAATTCATCTAATAGTGGAAGGAAGAATATACCTCAGGCTCTTTGCTATTATCATAGAGTGAATGAAGCATTCCAGAGGCATAATGCTGGCAATGATTAGTACCATACACTCCATATATCTATGTGCTATTGACTTTCATCAAACCGAACGTCAATTAAAATTCTGTCAACTGAAACCCTCTGAAGGTATACTGTTGTATGGAAAGTTAACTGAACTTTCGATTACTTGTCCTTTATTTCCTCTTTTGTACACCTATCTTCTAAGGCCGTTCACAAATAACTGCCTAGTTTCCTTATAGATATTAATGAAAAGGTAAGTGAGGCCCAAACAAATAACCGATCGCCCATCCCTGATTCGACATATAAAATCTTTAATCAAGCATATCCGCTCTCCTCTTGCACCTTTTCTTGTGCTCTTTAAATTCCACGATGGAAACTTCCAACAAACTTACACTGGCAAGACATATGTATATGACTGATGAAGCGACCGCTGCATAAAGTGTCCGATCCCTATTCCCGACGACGCAATAAATACGTCTTGAATTCACATCGTCATCTGAACTGCAACCGGGCAATCGAATGCTGTTCTCGCATCGATCCTGTAAATAAATTTAACGAATCCATTGAATTAATTGAATATGATTGAACCCGAACACTTAATTAATTATACATAACCTGATAGAGAATGGTTAATATGCTTCAACCCTAATTGCTTTTACCGCAGCAACATATGTGGTAGTCATGCCTAACAGAAACGAAAGACAGGTGATTCCTTCCGGAAAGGTAATTTTGTGACGACAGCCTACGTCGGCAGAGTTCCACAAGTGCTTCTCGATCTCAGGTCTTTATAGTCGGGAACTCAGTGAAGGTCAGCTTTTACATAAGCACTTATAATTGCTAACCGGCGCGGACGGGAGGGGTTAGGGTGGCTCCTCTGTCTAAAAAATTTCCTACCTTCAAACATCTAATTATGTCACACAATGAAAAGGCTGGTCTAAGGTGCATGAGCTGGGGTTATGATTTTAAAGCCAGAGGTCATGAGCATAGCAGAGGTCATTCTTATCGCCTACTTTCTAATGCCTAGTACATTGCGTAAAGAGGTGCGACAATTCATCTAAACATTTACTATATAGCACAGTGTACAAAATCAATGAAAAGTAACATAAAAAGAAATAGCTAAATGGACGAAATACCGGGAGAAACATCGTTGGAATTTCGACGGAGAACAGAGATGATCAAGCGAATCAACTCAGCTTTTCAATACTTCGGAAGGATAGCAGCGTACACATATCATCGCAATTCTGGTGACCGCTGCAGAATCTGAAATGATGATAGAGGGGTTTAATTTAAAAAAAAAAAGATTTAATTTAGACTCTAATTCTAATTAGAAACGCTGAAAAAATTTATAAGTCTAAAAATTGTAGTGCACGCCATGGGGGAAAAGTGCAACATTCTGCCTGAAGGTAATAAGGATGTGATCAAAACAGGAAACTTGCTACAATAGTGCACTTTCATTAACTTATGTAATTTTTATTCGTTCGGCTGATAAGTGCCATTTCACATTCCACACTATGTGCTCTTTTTATTCCATATTGGTTTTTATCAATTTGGTCACTTTGTGGTCACTCTAAACATCTGGTCACTTTGTGGTCACTGTAAACATCTCTAAGTTGCTCTTTCAGGTCACCTAAATTTTATTCCAACTATGCAAAAATTTTTCAGTTACATGAAAGGCGTGGTGGACATAACTCACAAAGAGAATCCTTTCGTTCTGAAAACTGACTCTTACGGGTAACTTGAATGAATGAGATTCCCTGAAGTGTGGGGAAGACGGGGAAGGGGGAGAGTGGGAGGTAGAGGTGGGAGAGGGGGAAGGGGAAGTGGAAGAGGAGGAAATCAAAAAACACCAAAAATTTTGCTCATTAAGATGAAATGCGAGTGCAAAACTAATAGTGATGTGTGAATAGAGTATGAAAACTACACATTAAATATAAATAAGAACAGATGAAATCGATATTGAGTCGCTTACAGGCTTACGCCTCCCAACAAATGCACTCATTGTTAGCAGACAACAACGTAAAGCTTAAACTAAGGCTAAGCTTTAAGAGTTGTTGAGTAAAACCTTAAGAGTTGAGTAAGTAAAACCTTAAGGTACATAGATTTGACGAGAAGAAGCAAATGCTGAACATTCCGAAGATTCCGTTGTCGGCTAACAATTCGCACAACAATCGTTGATAAGATCCAAAACTCTTCTCTTTCTCAAATCGTTTTGACTTAAAATGTTTATTTCTCACATTTATGAATTCTTCGAAACAAAAATGTGAATTATCTGTCAGAATCTTTGTCTTTGTAAAAGCTCTATAAAAGCGTCACTTTACGTCAGTAAATTCATTCGTTCGTTCATTCATTGCGGGTCCCCACCACATCTGGGGGCTCAACCAACTAGGTGGAGTGTCGCTGAACCCCACCGCCACATATCCACTAAAATGGCCTTAACGGGGCTTTATGCCCTGCCAATCCAAACCCTTGCAAATAGGCTCCACCATGCAATCGGCATGGTGCCCAAGCTCGACCTTCAATGTCCGGCGGCACTTGAAAACCCGTCGACCTATTTATCCGACCTTCGTCAGAAATACCAATTATCGTCACGCACCCTCAAACGCCAGGTTGGCGAAATAACTGTACTCGACCAAGCGTGGAGGAAGGCCCTGAGCAGAGCCGACCAACAAGAACAGGAAGCCTACCATCATGCAGTTACCGATCCAACGGGATTTTTCGCGCGTGTAGCGGAAGCCCGTGATCTCCTCGACCAAATCGACGCAAATTTGACGAATATTGACTCTACCCTTCACACGCCAACCGATTCCGGCGAGAATTTCACTACGGGTGCTTCTCCTACTGCTTCTCCCACACCTGCACGTACCACCTCAACTACATACGCTCCAAATTTGCGACTGCCTCAGTTGGAATTACTCCATTTCCAAGGAGACCCGTTACTGTGGCCAATGTTTTGGGCTTCATTCCAACATTCAGTTGATGAAGCTCCTATTCCAACGGTACACAAGCTATCGTACCTTCTCAGCACCCTTGAGGGTGAAGCGGCGCGAACTGTAGCCGGGTACGCGTTTGACGAGAACAACTATTCGGTTATCAAAGAGGCATTAATGCAGCGCTACGGCAATCTCAACGCACTACGTCGCACCCTGCATTCACAACTGCAAGCACTCAAGCCAACGGAACGAAGTTCCTTCCATGACAATGTGAACACAATTCTTACGATCGTACGCCAATTGAAGGAGATGGGCGAGCAAATCAGCAATCCTCTCCTCGAGACAATAATCGAGAGCAAGCTGCCGAATTCCACTTTGATGGAAATATACAAGGAAAAGGAACGCAATCCAGGATGGGACGTCGAATCCCTATGCTCGCATCTGCAAACAGCACTCCGAATTCAGGAGCAACTCAAATGGTCACAAGACCGCTCAACTAAACGAAAAGGTGACGAACCAACTTTGACCAAAGAAAAGATTGAAGAGTCGTCAGCCTTTACTTCAACTCAGAAGCGTCAACCTCAAACTAGCCCAAATCGCAAGGGTCGACAACAAACTCTCACGCATAGAAAGGAACCACCGCCGTGTCCGTTCTGCAATTCGCCTCATTGGGCTGCCTTATGTACTCGCTTTCAAGATGTCGAAGCACGCAAGAACCGTGCAAAGAAGCTCAAAATCTGTTTTCGCTGTTTGCGCAAGGGCCATTTTTCCGAGAGCTGCCCGTCTCACCGACCGTGCTATTACTGTCGCAGTACCAGTCATCATCAAGCCCTCTGCAATTCTAAGACGAAGCGCACTGATTTCAAGGATTTCTCAACGGTCAGTGTTGCCGAAGAGAGTGTTCAACAGACTAGCGAACCCATTCAGGCCAACCATGCGACATTCGGTCGAAAATTATTCACTGAGGATACTTCAGGCGACAACGAACAGGTTTTGTTGCTTACGGCTACAGCAAAGGTCAGTAATCCAAGCTTCACACTTCACAGTAAGTCTGTTACTGTTCATTTTGACACTGGTAGTGACCGTACTTTCATCACTGCGGAACTCGCGCAAAAACTCTGGTTACCTACTATTGCAAAAAAGCGTTTAGCTATCAACGGTTTTGGAGCAACACCCATCCAAACGCTCTCCACCAAGGTGGTGCAGCTCCTATTGAGCGACCAGCAACA
Source organism: Baylisascaris procyonis (assembly GCA_037389465.1). Lineage (NCBI taxonomy): Eukaryota > Metazoa > Nematoda > Chromadorea > Rhabditida > Ascarididae > Baylisascaris > Baylisascaris procyonis. Next base: position 77,928 of record JAZARR010000023.1, read on the forward strand.
AAAATCAATCCCGCTTACCGCACACGTGGTCCCCAAGCTTACACAGCCACTCAAAACCGTTCAACTGACGGCAAACGTTCCCTTACAACAAGACATTGTAAAATTATGTACACATGCCGAAACTCCATCACTCCTAATTGGAATAGACCAATTTAGTGAGCTCGTTGATCTTTCTTCTGCCCAGAAGCTGCCATCGGGCTTCACCCTGATCAAATCCATAGTTGGCCCCCTCTTATGCGGCAAAGGCCAGCTGCTACCAGCGACGGGCTGTTACTACTCAACGTCTTCTACATCGCTACCTATTCTAACGAATGACCCTATAGAAGACTTCTGGAAGCTGGAACTTATTGGTATCAAGGAAGGTCCAACGACTACGGATGACGACGTGGCCTTGCAAAAGTTCGAGGACACCATTGAATTTGTGGCTGGTCGTTACAGTGTCGGGTGGCCATGGAAGGATGAAATTCACTTTCATGATAACTACGCACTTTGCCTGCAGAGGTTCATTTCGACTATCAAACGGCTGCAGTTGAACCCAGAACTGCTCCTACAATGCGACAAACTTCTCAAGCAGCAGTTGGAGGCAGGTATCATCGAAGATGTTACAAACAAACCCGAACAGAAGCGTACGTACTATATGCCCATTCAAGCTGTTGTAAAACCAACGAGTAACACAACGAAAATTCGACTCGTTTACGACGCGTCGAGCAAAATGAGAAAAAACGGTTATAGTTTGAATGAAGCGGTCTTACGAGGACCAATATATCTCCCTGATTTGACAGGTATTTTACTGCGGCTTCGAGTTCCGACAGTAGTAGTCATAGGAGATTTGGAGAAAGCCTTTTTATAGATCGGTTTGAGGGAAAGTGATCGCGATTCTACACGCTTCTTATGGCTGAAGAATCTGAACAGCCAACTGACGAGGGACAATCTGCGTATATTTCGGTTCGCGAGAATCCCATTCGGCGTGATCGCTTCACCTTCTCTTCTCGCGACTACAGTTCGCCATCACCTCAAACTCCACAACGACTCAGCTGTTGCACAGGAGCTGCTGCACAACATGTACGTGGACAACATTATGCTCACAGCAGCAACTATTGACGAGGCTGCAAAGAAATGCGATGCAAGCAAGAAACTGTTCCAACTTGCGGGAATGAATCCACGAGAGTTAAATTCAAATTCCGCAGCACTTCGAGAGCGTTGGAAAGTAGAGGATCGTCAAAACGAGACAAATGCAAAAATTCTCGGCATCCCATGGGACGTGCGCACAGACAAAATTTCGTTTATATTCAAAAAATTCGAGTTCGGTGACATGACAAAGCGAACGTTGCTATCGTGGGTAGCCAGCGTATTCGACCCACTTGGGTATCTCACACCAGCAACGCTGCCGATCAAGGTCTTCATCCAAACTCTCTGGCATATGGAGTACGGATGGGACGATACGCTCGAGAAAGCCGAGTTTCAACGAGCAAAAACACTTATTCAAGGATGGCATAGTCAACCTATTAGCATCAAACGGCAAATTGGGCAACCGAAGTTTCTTCATTGCTTTGTCGACTCTTCTAAAGCGGCATACGCGTCCGTAGTGTTCGCTACCTCCAAAGAAGGTTCTTCTCTTGTCATGTCAAAGAATCGTCTAGCGCCCATCAAAGGGATGACAATTGCGCGTCTCGAGCTTCTAGGAATTCTTATAGGCTCCCGACTAATCGATTACGTTAGCAGGCAAATGAATCTAAACGTTCCACTGTATTTGTGGTCCGACAGTCAAATTGCATTATCTTGGTTAATTTTCAACAATGAGCGAGATCGGTTTGTCCGAAACCAAGTACAAAAAATCAGAGCCGTAAAGAATGTTCAATTTCGCTTCGTACCAGGAGATCTGAATCCAGCGGACCTGGCAACACGAGGTCTCAAACCAGAAGAACTCGTTAACAACTTACAGTGGTGGCAAGGACCCTCTTTATTTCAAAAGCACCGGACAACTGGCCTGATCAAACTGGACTACCAACTGATCCAAATCCAGCAAGCGGTGCCAAAGCTGTCGATAGCACCGTCTGTGAGGTACTCGAGAGGCAACATTCCGCTGAGCACGTTTTCAATGCCAATCGATTTAGCAGCTGGAACCGCCTTCTAAGAACTACAGCAACCACACTCCGATTTCTTCGGAAAATCAGTAAACCTCACTCATCGGCCTGCTGGATGAAAATCAGCGCGACAGGACCATTCTCTGCAACCGACTTCAAGGAAGCAAAACAGTGCCTCATTCGCGACGCGCAAAAAGTTGTCGGTGAAACTGAAATTAACTCTTTCGAAATGTCCTGCAGTGACGGGGTGTATAGATGTGGAGGACGAATAGTAACCTCCAGGCTGCCAGAAGCGCCAATCCGTCCAATCTTTCTACCCAAACATAGTGCTGTGACTCGTCTGCTGATCTTGGAAACACACAAACGACTCGCTCATGCTGGATCTGCTCAAACACTCAATACAATGAGACAACTATTCTGGATCCCTCAGGGGAGAGCAACTGTCCAAAGGACGATCAACCGATATTGCATGGACTGTCGACGCTGGCGTGCACGACCGTTTCGACTCCCTAAGTTTCCACCATTACCAACTGCTCGCACCGTTCCTGGCAAACCTTTCGCAGACGTCGGACTTGACTATTTCGGGCCCATTCATGTCAAAAACAAGAGCGTCGAAGAAAATGGAGAGGGTGGAACAAAACGCTGGATAGCACTTTTTACGTGTCTGTGGTCCCGGGCTGTTCATCTCGAAGTCGTTTCCGACTGTTCAAGTCAAGCCTTCTTATTATGCCTACGTCGATTCATAACTCGTAGAGGTCAACCGAGAACAATATTGTCTGACAACGCCTCCACGTTTCTCCTCGCGGAAAGGGCGACTGACCAGATCCTAAATGAAATTCGGTGGACACATATCACAGAAAGAGCTCCCTGGCAAGGAGGCATTTACGAAAGGATGGTTCAAATCACGAAGAAAGCCCTTCGATGAATGATTGGTAGAGCCTTTGTCGACGACGAACTTCTGCAAACCTTACTGAGTGAGTGCGAAGCTATCGTCAACTCAAGACCTTTGACATATGTCGATAAGGAGTCACTACAAGTGATTCGACCAATCGATCTTATTGCTGCGGTACCAAACAAGGCAATGGAAGTTGTTATAAGAACGGAAGCAAACTCAGATACTGGAGAAGAATACTACCCAACAAGTAACAACCGCGACAAACTACTAGATGCATGATCAGAATCCAACAGATTCGTTGAACGATTCTGGAAGGTCTGGGAGACCGAGTACCTACTTGCCTTACGGGAACGCTCGCAACGTCAACATCGGACCCCAAGGTTAGTTAACGCCAACGAGCCTCAACCGGGTCATGTAGTGCTTATTCACGATGAGTCAAAGCCAAGAGCTTTATGGAAGCTTGGCGTCATTTCAAAACTAATCGAAGGAAAAGACGGGAAAATTCGTTCCGCCGAACTTCAGTGTGGTTCTCAACGAAAAATTACTCGTCCAGTGAACCTCCTTTTTCCACTTGAGATCACTGATAGTGACGCTTCACGCTCGGAGTCGGAGGAGCATAGCAATCCAGAAAGCCATGAAGACGCTAATTCGGGCAAGGACAACTCGACCTCAGTTCACGGAGGTCCGCTCACCCGTTCCAAAGCGCGCCAACTCGGCGTGAATCTATCGGTTGTCGCTTGCCTCATGTTAATTACCGTTGTTAGCAGTAGGATAAACGCCACGTCGGCACAATTGTGGTACAACGCATCGAAAGCCGGGGTGCAATTGAGATATCCCCACCTTCAAAACTGTTCGCAAATCAGTAATTCAGAGACCACAGTCTGGACAAAGGCCACAATTTACAGCCGCACTCACGTTTTGATTCCAGCTGTGTCCTGCACCAACATTTCTCGCACAGTGTGCACAAACTCATTTCTCCACTGGACTCTGAAGTTAACGACCGATTACAAAAATGTTAGTGCGATCTCCCCCAATTATGTTCAAAGTTGGCTGCTGACAAACAATTCAACGAAAGTCCAATGATACAACGAGCACGTGACCGCTGGGAGACAAACTTTCCCGAAGGATTCTCGTACGGACTATTAGGCACACGTTGTACCACAACGTCAAACTACGTCGTTCAGTTCGGCTCCTTAGCTATTTACAGTGACGACAAACTGATCACAACCACCGCAGATTTCACAACAAAATGTAAAATCACGGATGGTTTCTGTCTCACTGACTACACTCTCCTATGGAATGCCTCAGAGGCAAAATCAATCTGCCACTTTCAGTCTCTCGGAGAGCATGAAGTTTTCGCAACTTCTCACTCTGTACTTGTTCCCGATTTGGAAGCTTCCTTTACCTTTAATAATTACTCTGGGTTCTTCGGTGAATGCAGCTTGAGTGAAGTGCACTGGATGGACAACAACTTTATCGTCATCTTCAATGACCCAAGAGTTTCAGGAGACTTCAGGGAATGGATAAAATCTCATCCAGTCGAGATCGGTCGGATGAACTGGTTGCATTTGACACGAACAGACCCGTCATCGACGATGTTGACGGCGAGACACGTAAACCGTGTGCAGGAATATACGACAATTCTTGCCAATTCGCTTCAATCGTCGGAAGCTTCACACGATCCCATAAACGCAAAGCTACAATTTGTTTATGAGCTTTTGAAAGATCAGATTAACGAACAGTTCCGGACCGTGTGGAGATCAATTTGTGAACTAACGAATGCACTCATAATCAACGCTAAGGCGGCACCTCCAACCGTGGCTGCGAGAATGCTACTGCAAAGGGAAGATGTCTGCGCAATTCTACGGGACACAAATTCGTTGCTCATCTATCCTTGCAATGAAAAGGGGGTAGAGAGCTTCGATAACTTCTCTTCAAGAAATATCCCAGCAATTCAGCATCAAACGTTCAAGGCAGGAGCTTTGCCATTAATCGAAAAAGAAAGAACCAGCCTCGCCTTGTCCATGCCTTCAACAGAGATGAGACGTTTCAAGAAAGGTAGCACAATTTCAAGTGGGATACGGAAAAGCGGAATTGATTCCCTACGTGATGAAGGTGAACGACTACTGTGGGAAGCCGAACGAGAAATTGGCGTGGCCACACACAAAATTCAAGAAGTTCTGGATGACGTCAGTGGTGTAGCGATTAAAACCACAATAACAGTTTCCATCTTCATCGCACTTGGAATAGGCGCAGTGCTGGCGTGTAGATGCCAAATTAAACGGCGGACGAAACAAGTGAAGGTGCAACTTCGACTGCCAGAGATGGAAGACACAGGAGCGGAACTGCAGAAAACGACACGAGGCCATACTATTCCACAGAAGACACTCCAAGAGGTGCAAATTCTGGAAAGAGCGGAAAGTAAACGAGAAATGATTTTCTCTCCACTAAGGAGATCGATTCTCCGGAAGACCAGAACAATGCGAACGATGAAAATTTCCCGCGGGGAGTGTCGAGAAGAAGCAAATGCTGAACATTCCGAAGATTCCGTTGTCGGCTAACAATTCGCACAACAATCGTTGACAAGATCCAAAACTCTTCTCTTTCTCAAATCGTTTTGACTTAAAGTGTTTATTTCTCACATTTATGAATTCTTCGAAACAAAAATGTGAATTATCTGTCAGAATCTTTGTCTTTGTAAAAGCTCTATAAAAGCGCCACTTTACGTCAGTAAATTCATTCGTTCGTTCATTCATTGCGGGTCCCCACCACAGAGGGGGAGGTAGAGGTGGGAGAGGGGGAGGGGGAAGTGGAAGAGGAGGAAATCAAAAAACACCAAAAATTTTGCTCATTAAGATGAAATGCGAGTGCAAAACTAATAGTGATGTGTGAATAGAGTATGAAAACTACACATTAAATATAAATAAGAACAGATGAAATCGATATTGAGTCGCTTACAAGCTTACGCATCCCAACAAATGCACTCCTTGTTAGCAGACAACAACGTAAAGCTTAAACTAAGGCTAAGTTTTAAGAGTTCTTGAGTAAAACCTTAAGAGTTGAGTAAGTAAAATCTTAAAGTACATAGATTTGAAAAGCGGCGCATTTGTCGGAGGCGCAAATGCCATGCGATTATCGCAACGCACAACTCACCACCCGCCCTATCCCAACTCCCTTCCCTCCTTCCCCCCTCCCCCTCTACCGCTCCCCTCATATTAGAAACCAGAAAAAACCGATACGAGGCTCAATAAAGCAATTAAAGAAAAAATAAAAAAATAAATTCCGCGTGTGAACGTCACAAATATTCACCAACTTTAAACATTATTCGTGCATACTGAGCATACCGTATGATCGGCGGCAAATTGCAGTGCTTTCAAGTTGTTGAGTAGCTATGACCAATTTTTTAAATCACACCTGGATATACCTGATGATTGGCGATCATTTCTTCTAATATTTATAAAATATGTTTTAACAACGATGAATTTATGATCCAAAAAAAAAACTCTATCAAAACTATGCAAAGAAAATTCCCATAGTTAGTGCAAGTATCGTATCACTTCGAATAAAACCCCTCCAGAATTTTTGGAAAACGATTGGCTCTCATCCAACAAATTCAATTTCATCGGAAAATTTGAGATAAAATCGGCTTTTCATGATTGAGAAAACGTTGTATGGAATTGTCGTTTCTAAGAAGCTTTAATAATTCCTCAAAATTTCGAGAATAGAAACAACCCTCACTTTAATAATAATTCCTCACTTATAAAAAAAAAACCAGGATTGCAATCTTTGTGCTTTTATTTGAGGCTATACGGTAACTGTACAAGTTCTAATAGCGCTGAGGAAGTATATCTGACAATAATAAAAATCAAAAAGAAGTATAAAAACAACAGCGCCATCATCTTAACATTCACAACGTTCATCTATCCCTTCCCTTCCCCTCCTCCTGCCCTTCCCTTTCCCATCCTCCTCCCCTCCTCCTGTCGCCTTCCCCTCCTCATCCATCCATCGAATTTACCTCGGGTAAGTCTTCATTGATTCTTTCTGATGGTAATAGAGGCATTAAACATATCTTTCAAATTGAAATGAAGTTAGTGAATCGAAATGATATGTTCAATTCATTTGCTTTCCGTATTGTTCCCATCAGCAATTCGTTGCCGTATAATGTGGTTGTGGCCAGCAATTTATCGCCTTTCAAGCGGCGATTAGGGCGATGCAATGTTGTTGCGATATTCGTTGCTTGACGGTTGTATAACTATAATTTTACCCATTTCATTTTTGCATATTCATATGTTCATTGCCGAATTTCTCCATTCTTTATAATTTGTGCTATTATTTTCACTTTCTTAGGGGAAGGGGGGGCGAGAGGGGTTGAACACATTAACTGCATGCCGTATTTATGGTGGGAGATTTTTTTGTTGTTTTTTTATTTTTTATTTTATTTTATTTTTTATTTTTTTGCATATTTATTTTATCGGATCTATGTTGCATACTTTCTTCATTGTAAAATAAAGATGTTTTTATTCGTTTGTTGTTGTATATCGCTTAGGCTTAGGCCCACCCACATCGCCTCTTAAATATGCAAAACAGCTACATGAAAACCCATTAACATATAGGAGCAATCCATTATTGTCGCCTTAATTGCTGTAATTTCCGGCTCACGATATTATTGTGTATTCAGTGATTAAACCTGCAAATATTGAAGTATCGGAGGATGACGTCATTACAAGTCGAAATGGGTTGATCGGCTAATTGAGGACCATCTAATTTAGATCAAAATTCAATTTTAATTGAAAAGCTTATGTCTGTGTGGCGTATGATCCGAAGTATTTGTGTTGTTTTTTTTTCAACGATATTTGAATTCAATTTTTGAAGGATTCAACATTTATAGCCGACCCCTCCTTAATTATTTGATATTAGAATGAACTCATATAGGATTTCCAATGAATTCCTCGTTGTAATTATATCGCTGCAATGATCGAATCGTTTCTGAAATATGAGTGACGATGCATTATCCTTTCACCTGAAATTATTGACGAATTGATATTTGCATTCAAAAGGATTTATGCCGTTCAACCGATCCGATCCGTCGATTAGAAAAGCATCGATCCAGCGAATTAAAATTGGCGATGGTTTAATAAAAATTTGTAGAGTTGACGATGCACGCTGAAATATTTCACTATAGAAAATGCAAATTGATAATGACCTAATGAAACAAGTAACAACAATGGAATAACAAATATGCAAATCAAACGGTCGATGAAAAAACTGGAAAAAAAAAATTTTTTTTCAATAATTGTACAAAATATATTTTAAATTTTGTCGTATTTAAGCATTTTTATAAAATTCATGTTGTATGGGATTTGCAATTTTTTTTTTCTATAATTTTATGTTTTCAAAATTATGTAGTAATGTATTTATTCCTTGACATATAATGCTAATCTGATGGCTCTATTCAGCTTCGTTTTTGATGGGCATCGACGTATATCTACGTGTTAATAAATCTATCAGTATACCTGTAGGAAGCATTGTCGTTCAACATCCTTGGCATCTAAACCTAGTCGTGTAAAAGCTAGGACTTGACATGGTCTCGATCAGTTCGAGCATAAAATTTGATCAATAACTGGTGCACCTTCGTCTCCTTACCTGGTAATAAGGTGTCATCTGCAAAGGTGGGACCCTAACTATTCGCGGTTTGAATTTGCCGTTTCTTGTGAAGTTCCGCCGTTGTTACAAATAGTTGTTGTCCCGTTGTGGTATTTTTTTTTTGCGATGCGACCACCTAGTTTAGGTATGATCCCAGGATTGATCGTGATAGCTGTTTGAATACCTTTGTAAGATCGTAGGCGGACATATCCGATAGAATCTCAAACTTGGGTAATTAAACCATCACGATGATTGGTAAACCGTCATTTAAAGTGTGCACTAACCATTCATTAATATAGTGCTACCTAGCGTTAACCTCCAACTTTATTGTTGATCTCTTATTGCATTTAAAGGTTTTTTGCAGGTAATTGTTGGCGATATACTGCACAAATGACGGAGAGTTCCTTAATGGAATGGTCACGTGAAGAATTGATAAGATTATTGACGTGTCCATACTCAAAAGAACATAAAATTCCATCAATTGATATTTTTCTACATCTTGCGAAATGTCGTAAGGATTACTATCGAAAACATGGCTCTTGTATTCAACTTAAAAAGTATATTTATTTTCTATTTTATTTTATTTTAATAACTCATATTATATTTTATATAGGAGTTTTTTTATACCTTTAAAAATGTGCTAAAACACTAAAATACATTTTAATGACAAATTAATTATTCGCTTTGAAGTTTATGAATTTTTTTTTAAAAGGATCTGAATTTTTTGAAGAAATTTATTTATTTTATTTCAATCAACACAGCATTCATAACGAATAAATATCTCTTTATAATCGAAGAAAATATCTATTAAAAAAATTTTTTTAAATGAAATATGGAATAGCAACAAATTGATGCGACCGGTTTGTTCGTGATAGATTGATGAAACATGATGAATTAGAAACATGCAAACTTCAGGTGCAAATATAACGGTCGTCATTTTGTACCATTACCTGAGATCGAGTTCCACGAGAAAATATGCCATAGTGCGGAATTATATCATGAATGTGAAGAAAAACTAAAATATCCTCCCATTCCGATGGGGGATTACAAGGTGACAGTGAAGGAAACTGAAGTCGTGATCGATGATATTCCGCACCTCGTCGATCTATAATTGTAGGTGATATGATTATGTGTGGAGTTTATTTGATAACTGTATAGGAAGTGAGAATGGTATGAGCTAAACGATTGTCTTTTTTCGAAAATCAAAGACGGATATAAAATTTTTGCCTGTAGGTAAGAATAGTTATTTTAATTTCCCAATTCAGTTTGGGAAATAATCTGGGAAATAAATTGTATTCTTTTATCGTCCGCTTTCTTTCAGATAAATATTTGTCGCAGTCATTTTAGTTATTCGTTGCTAAGCAATATTCCCTAAGAAAAGTTATATTAAAATTTAGAAATTGTTTGAAGTTGGATAGAAATTTTTTTTGTTTTCGAGGTTTTTTTTGAGGAAAGCAAGACACGAGAATCATTGAAATAAAGTTGTAATATAGCTCAAAACTTTCAAAAGTTTTTATGCGGAAATAAAACTTATGCTTGCAAAAAAAGTTTGATTAAAGCTTGAACTTGACTCGTCGAATGGATATTGATTTAATAAAATCTATTAGAGACACCACTATAAAGCGAAAAAAAAAAGAAAAATAGTTGAATTGATCGATTTGAATGTGGTGGAATGTTTTATTTGCGTATTTGTATAATAAAATTATTTTTTTAATAGCAGTTAAATTATTTTATCCTTTTTTTTACAGTTTTACTAAATAAAACAAAAGTGCTGAATATTATTACATTATGGTACGATGATTATTGATTGCGCAGAACACGGATAGGTATAGTCGTTCATAACAATAGATACCTGTGAAAATGTATTCCACATTTTACCTTATTATGTTCGGCCATATTTTCCTTAATTGTTATATATAATGATCTTTGATCTGGTGTTTAATCTTCGTTAATCCTCATTTGACGGATATTGTAGATGCGATTTCATTCTGTTGATAAATGATTCATGGTCATTTGTTTATTGTTTATGAAATGTTATTTATTAAACACTTCTTCGTTTGCTTCATAAAATTGTGAGTAGCATAAAATTGTTAATATCTATATTGCTTGGTTCCCCTCTCCCTTCCCCCCATCCCACCCCTACCTTCAATATATATATATTTTTTTTGCACCGCTCTCGGTTCATCCGTTGATTCGTATATTCATCTTTACTCGTTATGTTATGTAGATTATTCCGTATGTTATGCGAATTGGCTTAAAAACCATTATAATAGATCTAGCCATTAATTAGAATTTCATAAGGACTTAAAGCTTTTAAAGCACAAATATAGCTTGCATACATAATTGAGTTCAACAATTTCAAATGGATCTTTAAACAAAAAGCAATTGCCATTACCATAAATTTAAGCGTTAATCCTTGATCGATTGCTGACAATTAATGTGTGTCAATATGAGACAGCCCACCGGTTATATAAATAACGAAATTGAAACAATCACTTAACGGTAGATTTTATACCGTCTTAAGGTACAGTAAGATTCGCTCGGTGGTAGATTTTATACCGTCTTTAAATGCAATAAGATTCACTCAACGGCAGATTTTATACCATCTTAAGGTACAGTAAGATTCGGTCAGTGGTAGATTTTAAACCGTCTTCAGACGCAATAAGATTAGCTCAACGGTAGATTTTATACCATCTTTAGATGCAATAAGGTTCACTTAACGGTAGATTTTATACCGTCTTAAGGTACAGTAAGATTCGCTCAGTGGTAGATTTTATACCGTCTTTAGATGCAATAAGATTCACTCAACGGCAGATTTTATACCATCTTAAGGTACAGTAAGATTCGGTCAGTGGTAGATTTTAAACCGTCTTCAGACGCAATAAGATTAGCTCAACGGTAGATTTTATACCATCTTTAGATGCAATAAGGTTCACTTAACGGTAGATTTTATACCGTCTTTAGGTGCAATTCATAAAGTCACGACAAAAATTCGCTTTAATAAATCAACATGCAATGCAGATTATATGCAACGAATTTCATCGCCATACCCGTTTATTGTAGTTTACTAATTGAAATTGTCTCATAGACAGACACATACATACACATATACAGACAGGAACCGATAAAGTTTTGATGATATTTAGAATTGGAAATTTTAGCGTCTAATTCTTTTTTATAATTTTTATTTTCTTCCTTTATTTTTTTGCTCTTTTTTTTTTTTCGAATATTGATGCGAATTGCCACACAATACAAAGAGTAAATAAATTGCAGGTTGTTCATTTATGGTTGCAATTCCAGAAACTAAATAACATTGTTTTATATTGAAAAAAATTTAAATGTTTGAAGAATACTTCACTAACATTGTTCGAGGCTTCCATTTCGCTCCTCCACTTGAAAAATTCCATAGTTAGAGCTCTAAATTCTAAAGTTCGAGCTCCATCTCAACTTCCGGAACTGGACTTCCGGAACATCTCGACGCCGATTAGGAAACATTCCGGATGAATAGATCCTGAGGTTAGAAACAAACACAGCAAAGAATTAATACATATTTCGAAAGTATAATATTTATGGTCGCTCCCTTTCGATGTTACAATTTTTTTGAATGCATTTTCTTTCTTATTTTGCTTTAATATGCCTGTTTATTCCGAATGTTGTGGTTGCCATTATCCACTTAAAATTAAGTTTTCATCGGCTGTAAATATACGTACCCAATTCATGCATCGTGCCGTCGCATTGCCCTATTACGATTTGAACTTTGACCTTTAGACATTGTTCTATGATCTGTTCTCTTTGCTCGACGAAATATTTCACTTGCTCTTTCCATTTGTAGTCACTTCAAAGTTCGATTGATTTATGTTCAAGTATTTTGTAGTGTCATTGTCAACGATGACGTTTTATTGCTATCAATAGATGGACAGTTGTGTACGGCGATGTAGTATGGTGTTGGGAGATTCTCACAGAGGTGAAAAGAAACCCGCTGGGAAGTGATTCGTTGTGATGGGAACCCCGATGAAAATTGCATTCGGACGGAGTTCAAGTTGGAGATTGGGTACTGCGCATCATACTGCATCGATGTATTCGCTTTTTTTACTACTTGTTTTGGGCTATAAATGAAGCCGGCTGCACAAAAATAATGACAAGATTTTGTGGGATTAAATTGAACCCCCCTTGGGGGTCTTCCTATGATTCCATATTACTGTAAATACCGTATTCCTAGAAATACTTCCAGTGGGTAAATTATCTTTTTGAGTATAGTCTCACTTCCGGTAAATACACCTTATGCAGGTGTTAGTTCGATTATTAAGTATCTTTATTTGATTATTGATTCAATTGTGTTTGATTATCAGTTACTTATGCAAATATTTATAAAAAAAAAAATTGCAGATATTTCTCTAATTAATGAAGCATCAAATTAGGATGATGGAATTTATGGATATTGTTTATTTCAGATCTTTTAATTTAGTATTATATATTTAATCACCTATTTTATTATGTCTTATTGTTTTTTTTTTAAATTTCTATTATTATAAAACTTATAAGCCCATTCTCTCATGAGCTTCCAGCAATGCGTTATAAAATGTTTTATTTATGCAATCGTTTAACTTCGTAAAATGGAATACGAAAGCACATATTGTGCCGTTGTTATGGCGCGCTTTCCCACTAGTTTCGGATATTTCAAGTGTGAGAAATATTGGCAGATGACGAAATTTAGTATACAAATATAGTTTATATCATTAGCATCTTACCTAGTAATTAACCTCACCAAGTAACCTAGTAATCCGATGATCTATTACTTATTACTTATGGAGTTTATTATTTACTACTTTTTACTTATTATTACTTAATATTACTTAAATATGGAAGAGAATTTGTATGCCAGCTGTAATACACCAATTATCTGGCAGGTAGATAAACCTATAAAGGTAATCGTTACCTGGATTATTATTGTTAATTGTTGTAATTGTAATATAACAGTAATAGTTTTCACTTGAAAACATATGGACGATAAGATATCCCGTCTACTTTTTTTAAAATTTGATTTTAAGTTCCAATTTATTAAATTTCAGTCAAAAAATAATGTCACTTTGTACAAAATTGACGAAAGTGATGATGCAATCCACATGGCGATCGTTGAGTTCATCGACGTTACCACAAATGCAATTTATAGAAGTTAATGAGCCAAGTGCTCATGTATTTCATGTACGACTTAATCGACCTGAGAGAAGGAACTCATTCACATTACCATTGTGGAAGTTGGTGAATTCTTTATTAATTTTTCCTCTTTCTTTTATTTATTCAATTATTGAAAAGATTTAATCAAAGAGTAGGCTGCTGATTAACGAAGGAAATAGTGACCGGAAGTTGCGATTTAAAAGTAAATAAGGATTTAAATGAGTAAATATCAGTCATATGTTTTTAATAAACAGATTGAATAATAGTATTTTTTGATAAGTATAGTTCTAACGTCTCTCAATTCTTCCAATGCCGGTGGGATTGTTTGATCTTTAGTACAAAGTGATACAAAAGTAATTTATAGGTCAACAATTGCAGATTAGATTAAAGCTGCTAATAACAGTATTACTATCAAAGAGAATAATATACTAATGCACTGATTTAATTTCGAATTAATTGGCATAAATTTTTTGAAATATGCCTTATAGCTATTACTTGTTAGTATTACTATTTTACTAGATGACAGCGTTTAATGATCAGAAATTATGCAAAACTTTGTTGCATCGGAAACTCCTCGAGAGGGAGGAGAGGCCGTGTTCGTTGATTGATCACATACACCAACGAAGGTTTTGAGGGTTTTGCATTCTTTTGGTCAAAAATCGAACAATTATATTGAAATGCTAGCCCCATTGGGCCACCCATTAAGTTTTTATTGATGTATTTCTATCGACAAAATTGATAAATTTCAGGGAGCTTCATTCGATTTTCGAGCATCTATCTGAGAATTCAAAATGTCGTGCAATTGTTTTATCTGGTGCTGGTAAATCGTTTTGTGCTGGAATCGATTTACAAGAAGGCATCACCGTAAATTATTAAATATTTAGCTTGTTCAGTTAGCTGATTCTAATTTATTAGTTTCCAGTTTTTATGATATTATTACATCTTTGAAGGTTTAAAAGTTATCACTATTTGTGTCACCTATCTCAACTTTTACTCAACTTTTCGATTTCAATTGAAATGACGTCATAGATAATTACATGAGTGACATTCTTTATTGATAATTGAAATTTAGGATTTGATCGAAATAGTGGAAAATAATTCACTGGATGTGGCACGTAAAGCGAGACGATTACGTGATTTGATCGGCATTTGTCAGAATAGTTTCACTTCGTTGGAGAGATGCATGAAACCTGTAATAGCGAGTGCACATGGCCATTGTATCGGAGCTGGCATCAATCTTTTTGCTTGTGCTGATATACGATACGCATCTGCTGAGACGATTTTTTCTATTCGGGTAAATTGATCTCGTTTTTTTTAGGGGGGTGTTCTCAATTTATTTGTCATTTTCTTCTCTAGCGATCAGCGATTGATTCGACTTTTCTGCATAGTTTTTTTTTTCATTTGAATATTCGTCCTTATATAGTTTATAGCATACATTGCAGTTTAAAATTAGCATATTTGTTAGATTTTAATTAATACTCCTTTTTTTTAAAGTTTTTTTTTTAAAGGAAAGCATCTGTTGATACTATCTTTGCATATATATATGTGTGTGTCTGTCCGCTTGTCTATTTGTTTGTCGATGTGTCAATCGAATAGTCCGAATCTTGAACGACAAGCTGAAACGTTGAAGTTTGATGACCATAATTCACTTTAATTCACTCTAAGCCTGCCCCCTGTTATATAACTGTTATGATTCATCGTTTTATATATGGATCATCAATACTCAGGTGTGCGGTAAAATTCGCCAATGAGTTCTTCTTTACAGCTAATCGGCTGCGATCCAAAATGGAGTTTTTAGGTGACGATTTATGGATCCAGTCGGTTTTTTTTTTTTAAGGAAAACGCATTGCTAAAAGTTCTATAGTTATTTTTGATAATGGGCTAAATTGTAAAAGCACATTTTGTGCCAGATTGTTTGGTATGTATTTTCTTGCTATGAAGTGATTCACTTTAAAATCTGTTTGATTGGATGTCGTTTGCGGGCATTTCATAGTATCATCTAAAGTGGAAGAAATATTAATGGCCAATAAATAATAGTGCAGTTTTTAATTTTTAAAATAATTACCTTAGAAATGAACGAAATTATCATTTCTTTTTCTTATTTTAGTTTGTTGGAGCATTGAATCATCGGTTTGTATTTTAAGTTTTAAAAGAAGTCTTCGTGTGGCGGAACCAAGAACAAAAGAGGGGGTACTTCCATTTTGGGCAAGTTTTAGGGAAGATTTGGAAGGAAGAGGATAGAGGCAGTGGGGAAAAGAAATAGCAAAAAATATATGGAACGATCATCAGTCCTATTGTTGTTTACATGTGTAAAACTTTTTTGAGTACACCTTTGATTTACAATAAGATAAAAAAATTGATATATATATATGTTTTATAAAAATATACTTTATATTAGGAAGTGGATATTGGTCTAGCAGCGGATGTTGGTGTTTTGAATCGAATCAATAAATTGGTCGGTAATGATAGTCTCACTCGTGAGCTTGCATTCACCGCACGTGATATGCAATGCTCGGAAGCACTCAAATATGGTAAGTGTTTGTTAAAGAAATTCATTTGAAATATTATTGACAAATGAGTAGTTTATGCTTTATAGTATTCTTCTTTTTTGAAATGTTTTTTTCGAATATCGGCTTGATGAGTCTCCCCTTCCTCCCCCTCTCTCACCTTCACTTTCCTTTCCTTACTAATTCGTGGGTCGATAAGGGGGATGGGAACATTTTTATATATTTGAGATGATTCCATTGAAATTTTTGTTGTTCGTTTTTGTTCCTTAACATAAACAAGTTTAAAATTGTATAAGTGTATGTTGTGCACTTGGTGATTTAGTTATATGAACATTGGCAAGGCAATTTAAATAGGGAGTAATGACATTGTCTCCGAAGTTGAGAGTAAATTCAAAGACGGAAATAAATCGGAGGCTGAGTTTTCCAACTGATCTGTTTCTCTCTCCCTCTCCATCTTTTTCTCCTCCCTTTCCCTCTCCCTCTGCTTCATCTCGAACCTTTCCTCTCCATTTGGTTGTCAACGTGAATGGCTTTGGTCCTACCGGATTGTTTTTATTATGTGACGAGCTCCGCTTGATATTTGATCAGTTGAAGCGGTTTAATTTTCCCAACTAATTCAGCAAGGTAGATAAAAAAAGGAAGGCAATGAAATCAGCTAAAGAGTGACGCAAATGGATTGACGAAGAACGAAGTCTAAACGAAATTGTTAGTCGTCCTTCAACTGCTTTAATTAGATTATTTTATCAGAGAGTTTATTTATGTATTTTATCGATACTAGAAGGATACTTTGATATTTCTATTTATTCATAATGCTCGATTATTAAATTCTATTATTTTTATAGTTTCATATTTTCTATTATTTTTTATTCCAGTTCCATTAATTATTTTAATTAATTTAATTCGATATATTCGACTATCATTTTCCCATTTAAGGCTTAATCTCAAGGCAGTTCACAACAGCTGAAGAGTGTCTAGAAGCGGCAATAGCATTGGGAATCGAAATAGCTACAAGAAGTCCAATCGCAGTTCAAGGCACTAAACTGACATTGAACTATGCACGCGACCATCCAATTGATGACTCAATCAATTTTATTCGTACATGGAATCAATCACAGTTGCAAAGTGAGGATTTAGTACGTGCAGCGATGGCCGCTATGTCGAAGAAGAAACCTCACTTCAACGACGTCTAAGTGGTATCTATAGTCGGACTTAATGTTTTTGAACTGAGAGGTTTATTTCTATTCAATTTACGAGTATGAAGAGTTTGCTAGCTTAGTGGTTGACGCTTTGAAGCCTTCAAGTGTGACCTGAGGTAGAATATGAGAGTATGGTTTAGTAGGCGATGATTAGCCTCAGTGTGACTATGACTAGCAATCAAAATTAACACTTAAAATATAGCTGAAGTAAGAGGTGGATGCTTTTTATGGAATTCATTCGGATTTGAAGGGCCTTTTGCATGGAACATGAAAGGTAGAGATTTATATAAATTTACGGGAATGATAGTAATTTGCGAAGTAATATGCTAAAGTTTGCTTATCGTTACTGTTGGCACTGCAAAGCAGCCTGATGAAGGATCGGCGGGAACCGAGGAAGGAGTTGGTAGAAACTGTTAGAGGATCGGTGGAAACCGATGAAGGAATAGATGTAAACCATTGGGAAGGAACGGCTTCATCCTTCATTTTCATATATCCTTTGCGGGCCTTACTTCCTTCTTTTTCATCTTTCTACTTGACTGTTCCTCTATATGTCCGTTATTCACTTTGGCTATATCTCTTTCATGATCCCATTCTCTGTTAGGGTTATTTTTTGACGAATTTCATGATGTACCTGATGATGTGCTTAATGCCTCTTATTTTTAATTATTTTCTTTATTATTTTTTGTAATTTTTTAGTGAAATCAAGATTTTCTTGAATTTCTTTTGTTGAAAATTTTTATATTATTTTATTTTAATTTGCTAAATTTCTAGTTTTACCATATTTGGGAGGTAAAAAAGAGATCTTTTATTTATTTTTTTAAATCCATTTTATCTAATTTTTGGCTAAAAATGCATCATAACAATGACATAACTGTGCGCAATATATGTAATATAGATTTTTATATGTCTATTTGTCTAGTGATTTCATTTTCTCATGATTTACGACGTGATCTACTTGGCCAAAAAATATTACGACAACATGATCCACTCGATATATAATCGACGTTTTTTAGAATAAGCTCACCGATTTCCAGATTTGACAACTTTAATGATTCCACTTTTCATGAGTTATTAACATTTAAAGGCGGCTAAAAAAATTTTGCTAATCAGTTTTAACTCATTTATGATCTAGTAACGAGTTTTTTTTTGGCCAAAGTTTTGTATATGTTGTCGGTTTCTTCGTAGAGCATATTATTAACCTGTATATTTTCCTCCGAGGCAATGATGGGTCTTAGGGGGGCAATTTCAGGATGCGGATGGGGAGGGGAGGGAATTTGAGGCAAGGCATTTCGATGCACAGAGGATGTACGTTTACTCTGGTATGGAATAGAAGGATGAGCCAATTGGAATGAAAGTAGTTTTTAAGGGATTCTAATCGGTAACCATCGGACACATATTTTGATTTCGTGTTTTATTTGTTCATTTTTGCATTAAAAACTCATTTATAACTTCGTCTTTAATGTAAACTTTCACTCGGTTACAAGTCATTTTACAATTTTTTACACATTTCCATTCGATTATTTCCCATGGGAAAACATTCAAAAGTAATAAATTGTAAACTTTTTCGACTTTTATTTATTATATACCCATTCCTATATGCATAGGCTGTACATTGTTCACACTTCCGGTGGATCTGAAAAAGCATATTCATCGACTACGCTCCTCTTACCATCTTCAAAAAAATTTAGAAACCCCTAATTCCTAGGGTTTATAAATAAGCTTTTATGGTACTGGTTTCGATCTTCGCGAAATTTGTTCGACTGTGAAATCCCCAAGCGATCCATCTTTATTATTTTATTCGGATCGCTCGTATATATATTTTTTATTTTATCTATCTACTTTATTATTTTCTCACGTTTATTTATTTATGAAGATTTAAATGCGTTTCTCATTATTTATAGTTTCCAAAGTTTTATTCAGTATAAATCTATCGTTTATTTATTTCTTCTTTAATTACTATTCGTTTAAACGGTTTTCTCTAACCGTTGAATATCGTTTCATGAAGTTTGTTTTTTCGCTGTTCATTTTCAAGAAATTTACAATCGTATAATATAGATCCCTTTTGATATATTTGTTGTCTATCTCCTCCCGCTACTTCCTCCCCTTGCACCCCCTCCCCCATTCGATTCAAATTTCAATTCCTTTTGGACGTTCACTTATTAATATCACCTGAGGAAATCATTTACTCTAACTCAATCGTTATGGGGCTTCTTCTCGCTTATAAATTCAATTGTTATTTTAGATAAAAATTACTCTGCAATCTTTTTATAGTGTACGTGATATAAAATATTTTATAAACAAACACCATTACTGTAGACTGTAAAGTAATGGAAAGAGAGTAGACAAAATGGAAATTATTAATGCGATTTGGCTAAATCTTAGTGCAAGGGTCGGCTCTCCTTGGGTCCTCTATTCGTCCAGGTCTCCTTGAGGATCTGCAGCACTTCTGTCGAGATGTGCTCGATTAAACTCAAGACGACACGACTATAAGGGCGAACGATTCATCACACTTATACATTAAGGTGACGAAGAGTAGGAACTCGTTAGCAAGGTCGTCGACGATCGTCGATGCGATCCCATAGTCGCACCCGTCAGACTCCAAGCTGCCGCTAGTCTCCTCGCGGACTTCAACGACCATCCATAGGGCCACTTGACTTTAAGACCAGTTTGGAAGCTGAAATGAATACATGAGCACGTCAGCCCCTTCTATATCCTCTCGGTCCTGCCCAGGCTGGCCTCACAATACATACTGGATAGTCGTTTGAGGTGCCAATATGCTCTCGACCTTCTTTGACTTATCTTGTGCACTATTCCCGCTTGATCTGCAGCCGATGTCTATCTTATCCTAGAGAAGTTTCAATTGTTCTGCATAATGCATCATTGCATTTCACTTTTGCAATGCAATATTCCCCTTTATTTCCACTTAGCAATGCATCAAAGGAATATGGTGTTTATTGGTATCCTATTGTTCTATTTTATAAATATTAGCATCTCCTTTCAAAAATATTTCTCGTTTATTTGAAACAAAACAATAGGAATGCTTTAAATGATTTGGGATATAAACTTTGATAGCAGTTGAAAAATTTTTTTTTGGAAGAATCGAAAGATGTAATATAAAACTTTTTACAACTATGAACTATTAATGTTAAATAATGGAATGAAGTATAACATTATCTATGTCTAAACGTTCTGAAAGGAACATTATAGTGGTAGAATGGATCCAAGGACTGCGTATTTCCCTTTGTTGTAATAATTTGATAGTAGATAGATGAAACAATCAAATTCTTGTTTATAGGAATGGAAATAAGAGAGATGATGAGTCGTTAGACTCACTCATTTTAGTAACTAACAGGTGAGACCTGAAAATATTTAGGTAATCATATTTGAGACTGTCAGAATTTTCATGTTTGTTTCTACGGCATCAGAGGTCACAATTAATATAGTCGTTATTCGTCGAATCATTTCGATTCGATCGAATTATTGACGACATTCTTTGACAGGAAATTCCATCGTCCATCTTCAAGGATCGGATTCAGCAATCTCCGATTATCACCTTCTGCAATCAATTGGGATATCACTATAGCAATGCTCAATACTGGGTTTGTTGTTTAAGCGATATTCCACTTTCGTGTGATATTAAAGATGCACTGCAGAAACTCCCCTTTTTTCCCTTTCCCCTCCATCTCCTTTCCTCCACCCTCTTATGGAGTGACCAATGAAACGAATAAATGTGGAATTGATCGGTATACCTAGTGACTGGGTGATGGAGATGCCAAGCATTTTATTCACATCGGTGATACTTGTAGAAGCCTATAAAACCTTTAGGTACCAGCTAGTAATTTCGGAGTTTTGGGAGTTACACAGCGGCCTTGGCATTGTTTCGATGCAGGTGTAATAGCCATTACTTAGGTGATGTCGCTGTTTTTAATTGTCCACTGCATAAAGAGTCAGGGAATTTTAATTCGATTTGACGGGAAACGATTGATTTAGAATCGCAAATCAATGGTTTTTATATTCTATACAATTGTAGCTCAATAGGTTCCAGAATGATCGCTTTACCAGATACAGCATTGAGGAGTGTTTAGTGGAAATCGGCACCCAAGGAATCCATCGACATTCGGATCGCCATCCTTGGCCACCGGGATACCTTTCAATCAATAATCGTGAAAAGATTGTTCTTTCGGGTACAGTAATAATGGTGTTGCAGGAATAATTTCTAACGCTTAATTTAATATCAAATTACTGCGATATGATAGAAATTCTGATAGACTTGAGCTGATTTTGGGAGGAAAATACGAATACGATACGTTTTATATGGATTACGGTGATGAGACATACTGTCCCTGACGTGTTTTATTTTTATTCATACTGTCGCAATATAAGAGGTTATTTAAAAAAACGATTGGATAGGTTGCAGGAAGTTCGCAGGTAAGACGGTCATTGTGTCGGGTGCATCACGAGGTATTGGCAAAGAGATTGCATTGAAACTTGCCAAGGATGGTGCTAATATCGTCGTGGCTGCAAAAACCGCAAAACCACATCCCACGTTACCGGGCACTATCTATACGGCGGTCGAAGAAATCGAAAAGGTTCTTTCCTTGCTCTCATTGTTTATTTCGATCCTAACTGAATGTGATCTAAACATTTATAATTTGGTTTATAATAATCCTATTGATTTTCTATTTTCTATTTTTTACTTCTTGTCCCCTCTCCCTCCTCTTATCATTTCTATTTAAAAAAAAATTCCTTCTCTATGAGATGTTAATGTTTTGATAACGCATCCGGAGTTATTTCGTTTCGGCTGAAAGGCGCTCTTGCTTGGTGCGATCAAACAGCGCTCTCATATCAGTGTCTACTTGCTTGTTGATAGCCTGCCTTGCCTTTTTGCGCCAGTCAGATATGTTTCCAGACAGAGATCCATCCTCCCGTCCATTTGGCGTCTCCATAATAAAGGGGATTATATTTTCTTTCCTCTTTTATGTTGAACCTTTCTCTTTCCTGAGCAGAAATCTGTTTCACCCACATCACTTCACTTACTTTTGCTCTCCCTCCCTGCCCCACTGGAAGCACCCTGTTATGCAACCTTCACTATTCTTCTAAAAAGGCCTGCATTTCCTTCTTCGTCATAGGCTGTTCTTATTTAATTTTATCTATCTAATCGTATCGTATATCGTTTTGTGAACGAAAGGTCCTCGACTTAAAAGAGAATAGGCCTATTTATAATCTGTTGGTGAAGAGACAAGGCTTAAACAACTTTAGAGAGGTTTTATGTGAATGCTGGTGAACAAAATCGAGTACTAAAGCATTAATGAGCGGATCATGGCTTTGAATAGTAACGTAAATGAGTAAAAGTTATTGTTGAGGTGGGTGGTCGAGGTCTAGCATGTGTGGTTGACGTTCGGGATGAGGCATCAGTGGAAAAAGCAGTTGACGATACAATGCATAAATTCGGTGGTATTGATATTCTCATCAACAATGCGAGTGCAATTTCGTTGACCGGTACTCTCGAAACGTCGATGAAACGATATGATCTCATGCATAACATCAATACTCGGGGTACATTTCTTATGTAAGTCAACATTTCTTTCTGCCGAATATTATAAGGAGAATAATTAATTTTTTTTTTATTCCAAGTTAATTTAGAGTCATTATATTACTGTTATATTGTTGAATTTTGTGCTGTAAAAGAAGTGATAAGAATTATGCGTCTCGATGCGTAGTCTTTTGTGGTCTACTTACGGCATCCTCTCTTTTCTTTCAGTCGATAGTACTAAGCATAAAAGATGCATCCGAGTTTCTAACTTTTCTCCAGATTTCTTTCAGTTCATTTTTCGGACAGTGTTGATAAATAAATAAAAGGTTTAAGTTTTTTTTTTTTTAAATTTAATGAGGTAGAAAAACGTTTGCATAATGGGCGGAAAAGATCCAACTATCTTCCCTCCCCCTTCCAACTCTTCTTCACTCCTACCATCTTTCCATTCCATTTGGCAGGTAAAATTTTATCATCGTTTTCTCCATTCAGATGTTTGAAACTCGAAAGGAGCATCTGAAGTTTACAGTACGTATCTACGGCTTTCTTCTTTGGCAAGTTTCTAAGAGTCGCCGTATAGACTTTGTGAAACGACGGAGATTGCTTTTGCAAGTTTTATTAAACGTTGAAAGTGAATATTATTCGTCACTTTCGCTATTCTAAAGCGAAGATTAGGGTAGGGAACATATTCACGGATTTCAGATGACGGCTCATATATCTTAATTCGAGAGGGATGAAGGACAGTGGAACTCAAATTGTAACATACTTTTAATATTCGTCCGCACTAGAGTTATTGAAGTAGGAATTCACCATGTAAAACGGTATTTGGGCTTCATTATCGGTGTGTGTAGGTGTTTGTGTGTGTGATATCAATGGTTTCGTTATTTACAGGTCGCAGAAGTGTATACCATATTTGAAACAGGCAAAGAATCCACATATCTTAAATATAAGTCCTCCACTTCTTATGGAGAAAAAATGGTTCGCCAATCACGTCGGTTGGATAGCGTTTATTTATGTTTATATTCATTATTTTGTATTGAACTATTTTATTAATTGCTAGTGAAAGCCGAAATTTATTTTAGAAAGAGGTTTTTATAAAATATATGAAAGAAGTAAGTTGATTGAAGAACGCTATAATGGACCTTGGAGAGTTTTTGTTGTTTGTGAGCGGGGGAGGGGGTAGAGGTGCAAGGAAATATAGAGTCGTCGTTGTCACTATTAGAGTTAGTAAAAGGGGAGAGGGAAGGATGTGGAGTCATCGTAGCCGCTTCCTATAGGTTGATGAACGTTGAGGTAATCTATATCACTATGTGATAGATTATCTTATAATTGGATACGGTAAATTATAGTATTTAATTTATTGATTCTTCCGCTTTAATCATTTTTTTAAATCCTTTAAAATCCTATTCAAGCGTGATCCGACATCGTTCACTTCCAATGCTCTGGCGATAGGTGGAGGTTGTCAGTTTGTAGGAAGTACCTCAATGGAGATTTGTGATCTCTTATTATTTGATGAATCTTAATTGTGCAATTACCCCGATAATTTAGTTCTGTTTAATATGGTTGGAGAAATGCACGCTTAACGACCTCAATAAAATTGTTTATATTTATTTCTTTTATTTCTCGTTCTTTCCACCTTTTCGCTGACATAAACTGCTCTCTAAGTCCTTTTTATTTACTGTTGATGGATGATGATGTATCAATGTTATTGAAGCATATACGATGGCGAAATACGGTATGTCGATGTGTGTTCTGGGAATGCATGAGGAATTGAGGCCCGATAGGATTGCTGTAAACGCGCTATGGCCTCGAACTGCCATCTGGACTTCGGCTATGAATATGCTCTCAGGTGGAATGGGAGAAAAGGTCTCATATATCTTCCTTTCTAAAGTTTTTAACGGGCAGGGACCGAGGCAGGGGGTGGGGAAAGGAATATATTTAGAGGTGCATTTTTGTAATAATTTCGATTGACTCAGTTTTTCGTGTAGACCACTCAACTCTTTGAGCTAGAATATCCGTATATTTATAAAAAACGTTGATTTTGACTGGCTTTAGAACTCTCTAAAACTATAGTACTTCTAACGGAATTATAAAAGAAACGCATTTCTTTTTAATGTTGAAACTGAATTGGCTAAAAAAGTTCGCAGACTTCTCTTGCTTACAAAAAAAAAAATCATTTATTTATTCATTTGTTTACTTATTTATCCATTTACTTCTGCAATAGGAAGGAAAGGAAGACTTTACATAAAGTCGGGTAAGTCCGATTGGGTTCCAGTTCCGGTGTGCCAGATCTAATTTGATTTTCTATTAGTTCTTGCAGTGTAATTCTGCCTGAAATTAAGAAAGAAAAGAAAGGGAAAGCCTGTGTTCGATAGTATAAATTGAGTATATTTGACAAGTGGATGGAATATAGTGAATAATGAAATAATATTGAAGGGTTGTCGTAAGCCGTCTATAATGGCCGATGCGGCATATGCGTTATTATCGAGAAATAGTCGTGAATTCACTGGTAATTTTGTACTTGATGAGGATATTCTTCGGGAGGAAGGTGTACGTGATTTCAATAAATATGCCATCGATCCAAGTGAGTGCTAACTCTTTTTTTGCACGAAAGTCATTTAAAATGGTTAGTTGATTGTATTAATGGCGATATTTTGTTTCATTTATTAAAGCTTTTAATCTTTGAGGTCTATATGGACCTTTATCCGTCTGAGGAACTTGAAACTATTTTTTTGGACTGTCCCATATTTTTGCATTTTAGTTATGAGAGGAAATGCCATGGTTGAAGATTACTTTCTCTAGGTGCAGAACTATCTACTATACAGATAAATCCTCTATTCATGTGAAGGTCGGAGAAAAAAGCAATCGCTGTAATATTTCTTAGCAAATATTTTAAAGTTTTTTTTATGCTGCTCTTTTAAAATTGAAAATTATTCGCTTGAAACTTTAAACTTATGTTTTTGTTTATACTATGACATAAAATAATTTAGTAATTCCAAGTCATCAGTTTCAGATTTTATACGAATCAATAGCATGGCCGCAAATGTTTTCGGGAGAACGGGATCCATCCCTATTTGAACTGATTTCTTTTTGTAACCACTTGTGTTCTCATAGTCTAGGTGTTGCTGAAAAATTATAAAGGTAGGGGAAGTGACGATCGCCCTCCTCGCTCCCCTCTCTGCCTACGGGTCCGCGAGCACTAGCAAGTGCTATCTTAAGCCGCCATCGTAACTATTAGAGGACTTATTCAAATGTTGTGCTTGCAACAGGTGCACGGTTAACGCCGGATTTCTTTGTGCCGGATGCGGAAGATGTCATTCCGAGGGGAGGAAGTTCGAAGAGAGAAGAAAGCCGAAAGGTAATGAAGGAGTCAGACGTGCGCACTGTCCTTGAAAATGCGAGGAAGATGATCAATGCTGAAATGGTCTCGAAAGTGGGCGCTGTCTTCCAATTTGCGCTCAAATCTGGTATGCGATCGGTTTGTTTACTTGAATTGATGGATGGGGGATGAAGAAAGAGTCTGCTTACTTCATGCGATTGAGATAATGCATCATATTTTTTGAGCTTTCAACAATTGTATATTTTATTTATTTGTAAATGCCATCAGTTTGGATGATTTGACGTTGTATGAGATTCTACTTGAGGTGCAAACAGCAACAAAGTAGTGATCAACACCTTAGAGGTCTCCAAATTCCAAGGGGAATGACATCATAAAACAGTTATTATCCAGTAGAAGAAAGTACAGTTCAAACAGTCTTTTTAACTGTTTATGCTAAGGTTCGAATATTTTTAGCAAGGTTTTAAGTTTCATTCATTGCAGCCGAGGTTAGCGGAAGTAAATAAATCTAGGAACGTTGATCTCATTTCGAGTTGTTGAATTCTCAACCCATAACGATAATAAACCCACAGAATTTGAAAGGAGTGCTTCATTCTAATCAATAATATTACAGGATCGGGAGTTAGTGATGTATACTTCGATCTAAAGAACGGTGATGGATGTGTAGAAGAGGGTCGCATTGAATCGGCTGATGTCTATTTTGAGTTGGATGCATCGAATTTTGGCAAATTATTCAGTGGAAAGTTATCAGCGACAAAGGCTTTCATGAGTGGTCAATTGAAAATCAGAGGCGATATGAGTAAAGCGCTCAAGCTTGAAGGTATGCTCAACAAGATCAATAAGAGCAAATTGTGATTCTATCAATTTTTTTTTTGTTGTATAGAAATTGCCTTGTTTGATGATATTAAACTCGTCTCATGCAACATTTTATCGTAACCTTATGTTATGTTGAAAATTTCAGAAGTATGAATGGGTGTTGGTTGCGTTTTATCGCTTGAATCTTAGTAGAGAACAAGAAAATGGAGAAGATTTGTGAATAATCTGACTGGATTGTTCTTTCTGGGGGAATACCCTTTTGTTGTCAGTGTCAAAGGTCATCCTGCCAATCAGATACAATCCACCAATATTTCTTATTCCGCTAAGAATTGTTGATTGTATGTCATCCACTATTGCAGTTCACATTGATCATTGAAGATTCCTCACTCATCTGCAGATATTGCTTTCATTGAACATCAAATCAAAAACGATGTTACTACCATCTGATTCTGGGGCTAGATTGAAAATATTTGACTGTAACACGAGATGTTAACCATATCCATATCGGGTATAGAGTTACAGCAATCGGCCCACACAGCCGAAGCCCTACGATAGCGATTGGTACTTTAATATTCGAGATTCTAGGCAACAGTTGGGCAACTTAGACATTCGGTCATTCCTTCGAATCATTTCCTCATCCAACGACTTTGTCGTGCCCGCAATGTGTTGATTTCATTTCGATAAAGCTGCCTGTCACTCTCGATTTTCTATTTGATTTTTGATGAACAAACCACACCTCATATAGCCACAAAACGAACCGAGACCGATTCCCAATAGATATGTGAATAGCGATAAGGCTTTCGTTGCAAAACCCACCACTATTTGTTATCAGTTCGTTTGTGCTATTTCTGTGTGATTGTTTTTTTTAGAGCAACGGATTCGTTTCGGTTCAATGTGGCTAGATTTTTTATATCGGATATTCCAATTTTATCCTTTTTCAAAAATTTTTTTACGTTGTAGTTTTTTTATCTTTTCTAAAGCGAATACGATAACTGTAAATAAAATAGCTTATTTGGAATTTTATTTGATTCCATCATTTCATATATTATATATCAACACACCTTCGATCCGCTTTTTTCTTGCTGCTTTTGGATACTACAGGACACGTCCGAGAAACACCTTCTAGTTTCTATAAAGGTGGCGGAATATCGAGTACAAACTCATTGTAGATTTTTGAGCGATTCGAAGATATGGGATTCCCCATTTCGACGAAGAATATTTGTCGATAAATTTCCGGACGGTTTAACGTTTATGCATCAGTTCCTCTTTGTTAAAAACTCAACAGCAACGATAAAAAAGGGACGACAATATTCACTGATGGCCGAGAAAACAATTGTGATCAGAACATCAGTACTGCTGAGCAAATGATATCCACTGCTCAATACGAAAAAAAAGTATGAATATGAGAATATACTCTACAAAATAGAGTGGATTAACAGCAGTCGGTTTAGGTCAACCGATTTGACTTTTCACTCAACCGTGGTACCATTTAGAGCACTTCGCCTCACTATGTTTCAAATTCTATACGTAAGTTGCTTTTTCGTTTTGAAGAAAGGAGGAATGGAAATGGGCATTTGCGCCGATCGGACCTCACGAACCTCCTATCTTACAAGTGTGTTTGAAATATAGTCCAAAAAATCGTAGTCTAAGCAAATTGAACGCTTCTTGTAGCTAAACTTGAAAAAAAGACATTCACAACTTTCTCCCAGTCATTCGAACCTGAAGCATGCAAAGTGAAAGACCAGTAGCGGATGAGTGATGACCCCGTATACCCACCTTTGAGCCGTGTTTTTATCGAAGATAGTAGCTTGAGTGCAAAGCTGTCTCCATTACCCATGATTTCCCATTTTCTTTCCCGAAATACAAATATTTCCCTGTAAAATGGGTTTTCCTTCAATAGTAAATAATTGAGTACCTTCGGTGTCTAACATTTTAGTAATAATCTTTTAATCAGTTTCACGTTGTCGCTCTCAAAAATTGAATAAACAAACAAAGGACTGTACATTTACGTTACATTGGCTCTCACGTTAAGCAAGTGATCCAATCACGATCGCAAACAAACTGATCGACGGCAGATAATTCTACCTGCCGATCCCAAATGTAAAACACAACACTTACCGAGGTATGACACAAAACGTTAATAAAAAATGCAACTTGTGAACGTTCACGAATAAAATCGTTCGGGAATCTCGGATGGAACCTTTTCCCATGCGGCAGAGCTTTATTTGGAAGAAGGAAAGGAATGTCACCCCTCCCTTCCCTTTTCCAGTTCGATTGCTCCCTCTCGACTTCAATTGCTGTTTTAGTTAGTTTCTTCAATGAAATTAAAAAAAAAAGATTTTGTAATGTTATATAATTTACAAAAGACTGTTTTCCCTTGCCAAAGTTTAGAAAAAGGAAACAGTCCCTATCCTAATGAAGCCCTCCTGAAATCTTGGAGGACTTCACTCTTTATGAAATTGTGGGGTTTATTCCAGGTTGTGCAAAATATGAGGCTTATCTTAAGAAAGGGAGGAAGGTGAGTATCCACACCTTCATGTTGCCGAATTCGCGGTAACACAGATAAAACCGCAATTTCCAAAGTTACAGTATAGTAGCAGCACACTGTCATCATCAGTATCACCAAGTTACCTGAGCTTTGATTCGACATTAAAAAGCTCATGAAGCTAAAACGTTTTCTGTGGCACTAACTTCGGTGGAGTCCGATTCACCGATATCTTTTGCTCCTTCATCGATAGTCGACGAATCCTGCAGATATCTTCGATTGAATTATGGAAAAAGATGAAGGAATCTATGATGTAAATTATAACCAACTTATAAGCATGTCCCTCTCTTGGTAGGCATAGCGAAGACGTGAGGCCTCGTCTTCCGTCTTATGTTGGATCGTTGGTTGCGGGCCTTCGATATAGTCACATCGCCCCTTTTTGCCTTTATTGGTGTGCGAATCTGTGAGATAGTATTAGTCTATGCTAATTGAGGCCGCTAGTATATCTGGTGGTGAAACTGCAGAATTGCTTATCGTACCGCTGATATACGAAAGGTGGTGACGCGTTTCAAAAGGGATCATTATACGAGGAGAGCAGAACTTGACGAGAGGTTGAAGTATCAAAACGAAGCAAATTCCCTTGTTTCCTGAACTGTGACCATGAACTAGCAATCATCTTAAAGATGTTAGTGTTTCATCAAAACTTCAACATTAATGATGTTTTGCGGTGATGAAAGATAGAGAAAAGCGTTGTGGTAAATTTGGACCGAGGAAGGCAATGGGGATTGTACTATAAACTTTAAATGGAACATTTCATCACCATCTTGCGTTTCTATATCCGGCAACTTTTTCTATTTCTGCCCATCGGGAAGTGATTTAAACTTTTATTCTCGCAAAGGAATATTGGCTTTATCTTTGGGAGCACTATGAAACGTGAGAATGTTTTGCTTTCATTCTTTAGCAAGAAACTGCTAGAATGCCCTATAAATCAGCATAGAAAACTTATGAAATAAAACATAAGATAAGGTATGATTATCAGATTCAATATTACTTATAGGCTCCTTATCTTCTGCTAGAGAAGGCGAAAAAGGAAAGGTTTCGTATAAAACATATAGTCGATATGAGTGAAAATCGCGATGAAAATAAGAAAAATTTACGAATGGGAAAATATTCATTGAGAAGGCGGAAAATAGTGAAAGATGAATTCCTCGATGCAGGATGATTGTAGATGAAAGGTCAGATGCTGTATATGCAGATTTGTTCCTTTTCTTCTATAACAAGATGCAGTCTGTCAACTCAAGCTAATGATTAGTAATATTACGGATCCGCCGATGACTGCATCGATGTTGGGATTTATAAATCGCATCTCATCCCATGTTGCATATTATATCCATCTAATTCGAATGACTTAACTTTTATTGCTAGTGAGCCAAAATTACACAGACAAATAGACAGACAGACACATACACACGCGGACAGATCGCTAGAACTTACTTTTCCGGAAATCTACGAATCCAACCTCAGTCATAGACTATTAAAGAGATCTTTGGCTTGTGGAGTACTAGCAATCCAAGATATAAATTCACTTACTATTGGCTACTATTTTAAATGATATAGGCAAAATTTACGCAATCGAAGAACGTAAATACTAACCTTTTGTTGGGTAACGATCTCGTTACTACAGTTAGAAGGGTTTTCATTTTGTTCGATTGAAAGATGTGATTCCTTCTTTTTTCTATTAGTATTTGTCTCAGGCCAACCATCAAGAGTTCCTTCGAGAAATTCAAAAAATGGACGTGTCTGGATGCATTCTTCTGAAAGCATTTCTTAAAAGCTAATAAAGTTAGAGATATGAATTGTATTTTTCCAAAAAATTTATAAAAACATTTCTTTATTTAAAAACATTTCAACTTTTATTGGGATGACGATCGAATCATTCACGAGCGCCATCTACTTCAATCATCGTCGGGACCATTGATGGCGTTGCCTCAATACAATTAAAAATGCCCCTTGAGGTGAGGCCCTTAACGTATCGTTACTATCAACGGAACTTACCGATATCTTTCATTTGTATTGTTCGTCGTTTCATTAGAGCTGCTTGTCCATATGCCGCTTTGGCCAATATCCCAATAAAGCGTTCCTGAAAAAAAATTTTTTTTTAACTTTCAATACAATATGGTAATGCTTGGCTGAAGATTATGGAAGTCAGTTCTTCACAGTTAATGACTGAAATGAGTGTCTTAATAACAAAAAATGTAGAGAGTAAAACAACACTACCACTGATGAGGCACAAGAAAAATGCATCGTTGAATGATTAAAATCCTTTGAATGTCTCTAATAATGCCAAATTTTATATCATCTGAAAGAATCCTGCACTAACGAGAGATTCTATTCTAATACACAATGAATATTCGCTTGCATGAATGGATATTCCTGACTGAATTAAAGAATTTCCAGGATCTGCCATCTAATCTCCGGATTTTTGAGTTTAAGTCTTATGGGACAATGGTCTTAGATCCCTAAGCTAATATACTAGTTAAAAAAATACCTCGTAGATGTTCATTAGAATGAACTGATAATTAAAAATTGAAAGAGAATTCTACAGCTCTAAAAAGAATCACACTCACCGTAGCCATTGTAATCAGTTGTGCGGCCTCTGAAGAAATCATCGTCGAATCAGGATCTAATTTGCATATTTTTTTAACTTTTGAGATCGGTAATTGTGTTTGAAAGATCGGCATACGTACTTCATTCTCCATTTATAATTTCTGAAGAAAATGCGTGATTACAGCAATATTCTGAAGAAAAAAGCAATATTCCTAAAATGGAATAAGTTAAATTCAAAAACATTTCATTATCAAAAACTATTAACAGTTGAATAGGTAAACCTTTTTTTTATATATTTTGGCCAATTTACCGTAAAAAATGCTATGTATGTGTCTGTCTGTCTGTCTGTGTAGTTTCAAATACCAAAAATTAACTTAGAAAAAAAAAAACAACAGACTTTTATATGAACGGTTGGTTCACTTAAAATATAAAAGAATTATTTAACAAATTAAAATATAAAAGTATTATTTAATAAATTCAAATTTCTATTGGTAAGATATAACATCGGTTGACGAGATAAAAAGAAGATTAAAGAATATATATTGAGATGCAAATAATAATAGGGAAATCCGCCGGATGGGATCATATAATGAGCGCTTTTGTAATTATATCCATGAGATCGACTTTACTTAATACTAGCAATTTAACAAATACATGCATAATACTCTATTCATATTTCCATCTAATCTCATGGGAAACTTTCATCGTCACCCTCTAAGAAACCATGAAAAACGGATGATCCAGTTTTGCAATATTTCGTCTGCTAAGCGGTTAAATTCAAACACCCTGAATCAAGTTCAGAAATTTGAAAATATTCCACCGTTCTATGGGAAATATTCAAATTCTCTCTATGGAGTTCGGAAATCAAAAAAAAAACGTAACAATGATGGAGCTCAGAACATTCACCTTCATGCTGAGGTTGGCATAGTATTTGTGATGGTGCAGGAGTTGTTGGTGGTGGTGATGAGGATTGGTTGGCCTGTCTATCGTGATGATACTGAAGTGACACATCTACCTGGTCACATGACACGTTTTTACTCGTTTTTGATGGTATGATGCTTGTGCAAACGCTTTCTGCATATTGAACAGCGATATTCCCTGCATTAAAGGGAGGGGGGGGGGCTACTGAATGTGTATATTGCTACAGAGCTATTTGGTGTCGACTTGTTTACGCTAGTGGATGTCTGTTTTCCGTATAAGAGTTCAAATTTGAAAGGCCTTTAATATAGTCTGTCATAAAAATTTGCTTTAGACGGTGGAAATATGAAAACGAATCATTGCTGAAATAGATCAAGACGTTTTTATCTATGCAATTTGCAGTGATATCCCACGATGAAGTGAGTCCTGTTTTGTTACTCGTATGCATTCGGCAGTTTTTCAAGGGTAATTTGAGGCTTCATGCTAATGCACTACATAAAACGTGGTCCGCATTCTGCTATGATGCATTCATCAAGTTAGTCGAACCTATAGGAATAACCTATTCATCCAGAAAAATATTCTGTAATTCGTATCAACTTCCGATGCGAACGTTTTCTCGAGCTAGAGAGATGAGGTTCTTTCTTCTAGAGATGGTACTTATAATCCAAATTTATTGTGGATTGCATTGCTCCACTCTTATCGAAAAGTCGTCGAAAATTCAAATTGTATTCTCCGCACTTTGTAACATGCATGTATTTAGGATTATCGAAAGGCTTTGATCACATACCGCCGATCTATTTTGGATTAGCATATTCGTGTGTGGTCTTTTTTTTAGTTTTTTAATATTAGATTATTAGAGACTATCCAGAAAACATTCATCGCGTATTGCGTTTTTTGAAAATTACTATGGTCTTTATTGGCTAAACAATACAATTGGATTGAAAATCTTTAAGATGGATTCATTAAAATTTTGTGAGCTAAAGTTTGATTCTCCGCTTGTTATAAAAAATCTATGGCTGAGTGTTTTTGCACTAAACACTGTTTAGTGCTTCTTTCTCTCTACTTGTGTTTGCGCAGTTTTCATATGTTTTTCCAACTTGGAGATATTGGGTTTGAATCGATTTCGAATAAATTTGACTGTATCACGAAGATTTCTCTCTCTAATGCATATCGTTCCAGAAAATGGTGTCTGAAAAATAATCAACAAAAAATTTCATTAAATTTCAGGCTTTAAAAGATCTTTCTTTTTGCATCATAATAGTGTTTTTTCTGCTCATTTTTTTCTCCATTTCTTCGATCAGTAAGACATTCTCGATTGAGGCATCTCTAGCTAACTGCTTTTCTTTTTGCGTTTCTCCGCCCATTGAAGAAGCGAAATGTGCATAGAGCATTAATGCAGTTAGATTGTGAGGCGTTATGAATGTTCTACTCTTGGCGATCGCTTTTGCAACTATTGGTGAGCTTTTATGGCGATTTCTATATTTTTTTATTATTTAAAATATCTCTTTTTCACTCATATAATATTCAATATATTTATATATATATATATATATATATATATTTTTATATATATATATATATTTATATATAATATTTATATATATATATATATATATATAATTGATATATATATATAAATATATATAAATATATATATACGATAAATATATCATATCATAAACTGATAAAATAAAGTTATTAACTGATAAAATCGTAGATGCTTCTTAATCATTCTTCATCATTAATTTGTTATTTTTGATTAATACGCCAATTTATTGATATTGATAGGTAGTGATATTTTATCGATGAATATTTACCACAATTAAGGACTTGCATTGTAGGCGAATTGCTAATTAGAGGGATTAAAATATTGACTGAATCAAATGAGGAGCTAGTTTCATCGTCGATTGCTAATGGTTTTACCGAATCGCATCATTCAAATTTCGATTCCAAAAGGGCTGCAATCATGCGATAACTAATACGATGTGATTAGAGCTTGCAGCAATTGACGAATGTTTATGCTATCATCTGAGCACATGCAAACTGACATCCACCTCCCCCCCCCTTCCCTTCATTAACATATTTTATTTAGATAGTTTCCGAAAGTAATCAAATATATTAAATTTTTGCGGTAATAATACCATAAACTATATTTTATCCTTCTTGAGAAATTTTTTTTAAATGAATTAAGTAAATCAAGGGTCAAGTTTTTATTTTTAATCATCGTTTAAATTTCAAATTATTCACTTACACCATTTCAACTTTTTTTCAATAGAACATCATAAATAGTGATCTCACTATCTTATCTCAATTGGTATTCTTTTTATCGCAACAAATAGAAATATATGACAATTCAATTAATGCACTCTTAATAATTATTAACAATGAAGGCGAGTCGATGAAATTCCCTTCCAATGAGTTAATTTAAGCAAGACGGATAGCATCGTATATTACTTAAGCATTTTAATATGCTCTTGTGAATCTGCATTTGCAAAATCCATCATAGGCAATATTCCAGTTACGCATACATATATATATATTTGTATCTATTCGTGGATATGTTTGTTTTTCAACATTTAGGTCGCAGAGTAAGGAAATATTATAAATAATACAGGGTGATATTCTCAGTCAACCTTTCGACCGATATTTCAATTTAAAAAGGAATTCTTCGCATCTAGCGAAAGAGATAAGACACCGAAAATGACCATCGAGCAACGCAAATGACCATCGAGCAACAAAAATGACCATCGAGCAACGAAAATGACCATCGAGCAGCAAAAATGACCATCAAGCAATATTCGAAGAAGTGCTATAGTGGTCTACATAATAGTTACGGAAAATATATATCCTTTACATTTTTAGCTTTCGCATTCATTGAAAAAAAAGTTGTATATGTGGGAATTATTCACTTTGAATAAAGCAATAATTTGCAGTGAAGAGAATATCATAAATTAAATCATTCTTTATTTATCATTTCCAATTTTTTTTGCCTGCAGTGCTAATTTCTAAATATAAACTTTTTTGCATTTATTTACGCAAAAGATTTATGCGAAATTTTGCTCTTAAATATTTTCTGCATATGAAGAGAACTTTTAATTTAATGAATGCATATTTGAAACACTTATAAAGTGTACACTTTTCGAATTTTCATTATTTCACAGCGGATGACGAATACCTATTAATCGCTCGTAAAGAATATCAATATTAATATGGGAATATAATGCAGTGGGATTTAAACTCTCAACACCTATCCCCATATCCCTATCTATACGAGTGTTGGTTTCATGTTTTCACAACATCATTATGTGTCATACAGTGAATTCAGGAAGCCTCAATGGTTTTAAATACGAAATATTGGTTTGCTTTCAAAGTTAGGACTTCACTATATCAACAAATCATTTTCAATTGAAGCGTTCAAATATCCTGCAAAATTTGATCAGCTGAACTAGCTAGATCCCTTCGTGAATGACCGCCATTTCTTTCCGCCACAAAACGGTAAGGTAGATCAATCGTCGATGAAATTTTCGATCATTGTCCATATATCATTAATCGGGGCCAATTCAGCCAATGGACAAGAAATGGAGCTCACAAACCTGCTCGACAATTGAATTTTACAGAATAGTTGTGCAAGCACTATAAAACCCTACCATTATCCTCCAAGAATTATTATTCGTCCTTTAATAAACATTTAGTAATAAATCATAAAATGCATCTAATCAATGTAGTAGCAAAAAAGTGATTGTGCATTTCAGCAACACTCACATTCTTAGCGAATTTA
The DNA here is from genome assembly GCA_037389465.1 of Baylisascaris procyonis. Lineage (NCBI taxonomy): Eukaryota > Metazoa > Nematoda > Chromadorea > Rhabditida > Ascarididae > Baylisascaris > Baylisascaris procyonis. The sequence continues at coordinate 114,899 of JAZARR010000023.1, forward strand.
TTATCTTTATTGGTGCTTTTGTGTTGCAATCGATGGGCAAATATCAGCAATGATCCAAGTCGAACAACGATTTATGTACTTCTTAGCACTAATATTGCCCTTAGTGTTCTTCTTGTTTTCCCCACGAATGCATTTATCACCAACAGGTTTGTTTTTTCTTTTCATTATTTTTCTTGCAACTAGTGGCCGATCGTTGGTATTGTCTGGATCATCTGTATGAGGCCAATATAGCCCACTCAGCCGTATTTCTAATGAATGACATGTAAGACGAGAAGAGAGTGGATATAAAGCCTCCAGACGCCGTCAAGACCTCTAATGAGCGATAAAAAAGGGGTGCTTGTGAGTATTCATGCGTATAAGCTTGATGCTGGATCTCATATACATCCACCCATTTCTCAAGTTATAACTCATTTCCATTGCCAAATTCATCGTATCTTCGTTCTCCTTTCTCAAAAAATTCCACGATATTTATGAAGAATTGTGTTGATTTCAATACTTTATTCTAATCTTTCGTCTCATGCGACAATCTCAGCTAAATTCAACGCCTTTCAATCAACGCCACAACGAACAGTGTTTGAGCTAATAAGACACACTTCCTGTCTTTTGAAGTTTGAAATGGTCGAAAAAGTCGTTCGCTTCCTTCGTTGAGAATACGAAAATCCGGCGTTCAATTATTTGAATCCTTTTCTCGTAATGTTCATTTTAAAGCCGAATGCCCATTTCTGAATTCAATTTTTGCAAATAATTCAAATAATTCAAGTACTACTGTAAAAATTTTTTGAATAAATGAAATAAATGGAATTTCACTTATTGGATGATTGCTCCGGAGTCAAATTTCCCGAATTCCTCATTAATAAAATAGGAGTTCTTACCGATATTCTTCTGCTCTTTCTCTTTCACATAGATTGTTTTCTCGTATAATTTCAACTGCCTAAATGATTTATTTTTGAGTGAATATGAGAGAATGGCAAAATGCGCTTTTCGCTATTCCATTGTTATTATCTATAAAAAATTTATCGAGAGTTTATAAGCGTAGAACTTTTTAATTTTTTGCAAATTTTTAGGCGCAAATTTTTCCGCAAATTCCGCAAAACTTCTTCATGGATACGATACAATACGAGTTGTTACGGTAATACCGTATCAATGGCGGCAATCTGACTCTAAACTCATTAAATAAATGACCGCTACAAATGATTCAAATTGTCGAGCAATCGTATTCACAAGAACGAAAATATTTATTCAAATAACCTCAAATCGAGTATTTTTTTATTGTTATAAATTGATGAATATTTGTTTTTTGAAATTAAAATTTAAATAGAAAAAAAGAAAAAAAAAAGAGAGAACAACGAAAGAGTTATAGTGATGATTTCCCTTGGTACAAACAACCTTATTTGAATGAGTATAATAAAAAGAAATGAAACGATGAAAACGTTTGCTATGCTCATCTCTGAACACTTCATTGAATTGGACCTATATGAGTGTAATGCGCATAGTTGATTGAAGTTCATTTAATATGAAAGAAAGAAAATTGGGAAGAAAGAGATGGGGGAAATATTTGGAGGGAGAGAATTGTGAATTCTAAAAGAAACGAGAGCATAATCGATCGGGTGGGAAGGGTATATAAGAGAAAATGAATCGAATACAATAAATCCTTTCGAATATCGCATCTTTGCAACAAGGCTGTTCTGGAATAAGACACTGTGAACAGTGAAATTGAATCCTAGACGGTTTCCTTGGATGAGGGGGGAGGCGGGAGGGGGGAGAGCAACAGGACCTTGCGTCTATTTAATGCGCTTATCCATCGATGCACAACAAATGATGTAGGATTAATTTCTTTTTCTAATGGTCTTCTTATACGTATATAGTTGATACTGTAAAGGAAAGTTCATCGTTAAGTTAAGAAGGATAATACATGAAACGATAGCAAACTGTAAGTTTTGAATAGCCAGTTACCGTACGGTATAACGTATCGTAGCATTAAATGTTGTCGAAATTATCTATCAATATGCCAGCCAACGATCAAAATGTAAGCCAAGGTTGACCAAAAGTTTTGCAAGATGGAGAAAGCTTCCAATGTAATGATAAATCAGCATCATAATCAGAGGACCAAAAAGAAAGTCATGTCATACTCTTGCATCGATGCATCCGTATTGAGTTTCTTCGGTGTGAAGAAGCTATGAATTGAAATTTATAACGCAAAATGTCTCGTAGACATTATGGCTTATGCCTTTATTACATAATTGAATGCACATCAATGGGTATTTTGTAAAATGCATTGAAAATATTTGATACGTCGTTATTGCAGAAGCAATACGATTGGAAACGGTAGTGCGAGGAATTTTACAGTAATTTCATGCATAAATGGATTTTTTAGTATCTTTTTAGATTACTGTGGAGATAAACGCTGCATACTTGAATTAGCTAAACGGCATTCGCTTGCACTTTTCAGTATAAGAACACAACATAGTGAACGAAATAAGCAGTACCATTCGTTCTGAGGCTTCTTTCGAATCTTCGATAATTTTTCAATCCTCCAACTATTTTTTATAGTTATCAAAAACTTTTATAATTGCCTAAAACTTTTGAATACTCCACTCTACTTAACATAGTTGTTGTTCGCTTTTATTGCATACAACACCAATATTTATATTCATATTCGGTTAAATTCCTTATAATATGAATATCAGCCAACCAATATGTTATATCGAATAATAGTGAACATCACCATCAATGGTGGTGTTATATGGAATATAATCGAACATTGGCATCAACATCGATGTTGTATTGATCATTTATTTTCCTCTTGCATAAATTGATAGCATGAAAAATGGCATTTAACTGTTTGCCAAATTTAGTTCTCAATTTTTATTTACGAATCTTTTGAAAAACATTTTTCCACACGAATGTAATAAAAATTATGCAGCGAGAAGTTCTGATCTGAGAAAGAACAGAGAGAAAACTTTTAAAAACTCATAGATTCAATCCATGCATGATTTAAATCACATGAAGATTTCTCTCCATTGTTCTCGAAGGGTTTTTCTCTACACTGCATTTTAGTTTTTGTCTCTAATTAGCAATGCCCTATTCTGAGGGTTTCATATTCTTTCTTAATTTGTGCTAGAAATATTCGAAATTCAAATTTAATTTTGTCCTCAGAAATCATTTTCTAAAACCAAAAGGCTAAAAGTTGATCAATAACGCGGCTGCTAATGAGCTACAGCGACGAGCACTGTGAATATTTTCAAATATTTTTAGTGTTTTTTTTAAATTTAATTTTTTTTATTAGTAGATCATGGAGAAACTTAGTCCTTTGCTTTGCTCCCATAGGATTTCATAACGGCTCTTTTGAAGACGGCAGAAAGTTGCTCTTTTATCCCTCTGCAGTTGTCGTTCGATTAGGGATGAATGCTGAGATGCCTAAATTGCCGAAATTCTTTTGCAATTTCTATTTATATCCAATAAATTTCTCACTCTAGCGATCATCTTACTAATCATCGAGGCAATATATTTTCAGAGAAATTCCATTGTTGATTTTATTATTCATTAGATTATGATCGATTAGCAAATTGATGAATTCGAATGTTCTTCATTTGTTTGTAGTCGAATTGCAATGAGTTTTTTTTTTTTAATAATGCAATTGCAATTAATTTTCTGTCAAAATTGCAGTAAATTATTTATGCAATTTTTTTCTACGGTTCTAATGAATTTTTTTTTTCGAATTGCAATGAGTTTATTCATGTTGAATTCTCTTCTATTTAAGTATCAATGAGGGATCGAAATAATTTTATAAATGAATCTCTCAAAAAAGTCAACATGTTTAAGATTATTTATTAAGAGTTGAGCATATCCAACTCGTTGAAGCAATTCTATTGTTATGTAGTTGTCGATTTACTTTTTTAGGCACATTAAATTAGGATTTATGAACTCACCTCGATATGTCAGGGTTGATTCCTCGAATCGTGAGACACCCCATTAATTTTTAAATAGGGTGGTGCAAAAGGGAGGGTCGAATCTAACAGGGCGATCATAGCGCTATGAACATCGCAAAGAAGAAATAATCGGTGCAGTACTGCTTTTACAGTTCCGCTCATAAAAGCAACCAGTAACATAATTTACTAGTAACAGTAATACATATGCAACAACTAGATTGGATCAATATGCAATAATATTTTTTAATTCTATCATATGCTGTGCAATTCTTGAGCACATCAATGCGTCAATAATTCCTCTAGAAACTAATGGAATTAGTTGAAACCTAGTCTAAGAGGTCACCTACGGTGTGGATTAAAAATATCCAATTTCGAAACATTAACTTTGGTCGTTTTCAACGAGAGATAAAGAAAGAATTAGACATATAAACAAAACCATAACCACAGCATAATCCATTGTGGAAATTGAACTTTGCAAAAAAAAAGTATCGAAAGAAAATGACTTTGAAAATAAGAAGAAAATAGAGAAAATGATTAAATTCGTTCAGTGAAATGCAAAAAGTTCATTGAACTTTAAAAAAAAAAAAAGCTTAGATTTAAGTAAAGAAAACAAGAATTACGATGTGTCTAATAGCACAAACGCATTTTCTCTGAAATTTTCACTACTTTAAGTGGCCAAATGAATCGTTGCAATCAAAAATGCTTTCAAAAGACGAATAATCGATGCGGCAGCTTACTTTATTTATAAGCATTCTAATGGTGGAGTTCTCAGAGTGTTGATTGCTGCTGATGAAGCATATTTCAGGAACCGTTATTCTTTGCAGGGGTGTATTTAATGAATTCGGATGTAATATGTATGGTGCTGCCGATCTAAGTCTTTCATTCTTTCAAATCATCACTACGACTATTATAGCACTCGATCGTTACATCGTTACAATTCGACCAACTTGGCGTAAAGATGATTTTTTTTTTTTGCAGATTTCTTTTCCTATTCGGTGAAAAAATTTTAACGGAAAAAGATTCTAACATATCAGTTGTATCGACATTGCACACATTGATCCATTTATTCATTCATTGAAATATTTCAAAATAAAATTTATTACATTAAATCGGATCCAATTGCGATATGAATATTTATGCTATTAGTATTTCGGCTTAGAAAATCGCATCTCTTTTAAATAGTGGTGCTTTTCCTTCCTCAAAATTTGCCCTGAATTGATGCTTTCTCCAAAGATTCCTCACGGAATAATATTCTTTCAACGCTAATTATTCAGTTCTTTGGCATCAACTAACGTTAATGGCGTTCAATAATTCTTAAATAAAACAAGCGGAAATGCTTTCTATAGAAGCTGGCAGTTTTTTTTGTTGTAACCTGGCACATTCGAGCAACCAGGTAAATAAACTGTCGGCGAAAAGTAAAATTTATGCAATAATGCACTCATATTTCAGCCATTTCAGTCACTCGTATAAATCTACTAAAAAAGTTTCACACTTCGTAAGTTGAATCAATGCAAAATATATGAAATTTTTTCTTCCCGTGATCTGTAACTGTTTGTTATACGAATGATCAGCGTGAAAAGCAAGGAAGGAGAGCATTCCATTATGCATATTGTACTTGTCGAAATTCATGACCATAGCCCTCGTTGAGTTCCTAAGTTGAAACTACCGGCTGGACGCATTTATTCACATTAATACAATATTGTGATATAATGTTATGTTAGCATATGCAAGCATTGCAAATAAAGTGCATTAAAGAATATTGCATATGCAAACTTACAAAGAAGCATTAAAAAGATGCAATTTTGATGCGAGTTTTGCACTGCAAAATCGAATTGTGTTGACTTTACAACTGTGTGTATATTTGATCTATTTGTGCACTAATTCTTACTCGGAGACTATCAAAATTGCAGTTTTATCGGTACAATGTGAATCAAACGGGAAATCGTATACTATCGCTGATATTAATCCATTAACTTTTCTGAGATTTATATGGATGAAAAAAAGGGAAGAAAAAATCTCGTAGATTTTGCTACATTTTGCAACTACTTTTTTTTTCCATTTTGTCTCAATCAAGTTGTAGAAAACTACATTTTTTTATAAAATTTGTGCATTAGTGGTTGGATTAATTGCAGAAAAAATGCATTATTTCAAAGATTTATTATCTACTGGTGAATTGTGAACTTGAGTGATCGTTTGGGTAGATACAAAAGAAACATATCATAGCAACTGCTCTGATCCACTTCTCCACTTGTTTTCGTTATCGTAAGAAGGAAGAAATTTTAGTGAAAAGATTCCTCAAAATCTGAAAATTTATTCTTGGAGAGCAAACAAAGGAGTTTGTAGTATTCTTAGCCCCCCCCCCCTGATAGACTAATTGAAGCTACCCGGGAAACTACCCAGGAAATAGGCTAACTGAAATTACCCAGGAAACTACCCAGGAGATAGGCTAACTGAAACTACCTATCATTTCTTAATGTTAAATTTTATAAACGAATCAATCCATTGATATTTAACAATCTCACTAATTAATGTCTATTTTAGAGAATTGGAGAAACGCAAAGAACTATAAAAGAATGTTCACAATTATCGCTATAATTATATCGTTATGGAGTGTTCTTCCTATACTCGGTTATGGTGCATATGTACAACATAGTTCTACGTTATTCTGCTCTCTCGATTGGTCTTTAGTATGGGATTTTATTTTTATTCAAATTATTTCGCTTATGGAATTCATTATTTTTAAGCGCCTAATTGTTTGAGACTTCAAAAATAATTCATAAAAATATTCGGACGGTGGAAGTTTCACATAATTTCTCATAGATTTTCTTTTGTAGTCATCTTCATACGATTGTTTCATTGTTATAATAGTGTGAATGGAAAATTTAAGAAAGAGTGAAAGGGGATAATCCACTCTATCATTTAGTCCATTCCTATTTAATTCATTCAATTCCAGTCTACAATTTCTAAAAGAATCAAAAATTTATTGAAAAACACATATTTTTTCTTGTAAGATTTTGTATGAGCCATCCAATTCAAGTGTTATTTAATGTAGAAAATGACTAATTATGTTCTTCGATTGAACGAGAATATTGAGGGAATATTCCATATAACCTTTTAAGAAACTATTCGTCGTCAATATTTCCATTGACAAACGCAAATGAGTGCTACATTAAAACATAACGATATATTTTCAGTGACACATTTTTCACTTCATTTATTTCATAAATTAATAAAATTGCTCTAGTAAATCGAATTGTTGGTATATTATGTCTGTGTCTGTCTGTGTGTTCCACTTCACGAAGCATCAAAGTATAGCAGTGAAATTTGATAAGTATAAACTGTTACAAACTTATCATATTTCGTCCACTATAATTTATTTACACTCAACGAATCCATAGAATTTAGAAATCATTTGTGTTTTGCAGTCAATCGGTGAGGTGCTGCTTAAAAACGACCTTTCAAATTGTGTCTGTGCAAGTTTGTGCTTTCCGTGTGTGTCTGTCTATGCATGTCTGCCGGAGCGTTCAATAATTTCAATTAAAGGCTCTAAAAATTATGCCTATTGAATTGGTGTGCAATATCTGCCATAGATAAACTCCAATACTAATATTCCAATTCATCCCAAATCCTGAGATAAATCAGACGCATTTGAAATTGCCTGAAAATTGCATACGTATTAGGTGATGAGATTTTCAATTTACACTTTTTTTTTAATACGATTTGATGAAGGCAGATTTTCTTTTCGATGGTTTTTCTCGATGCAGAGTTCCGTCGATCGTCGCTAATAGCACTTTTCGTACTATTTAATTACTTTTGCATTTCTGCTTTAACGCATTCGTAGATACGTTTAGATAGTACACTCTTAATTGATATTTAAGATATGAGGCTAC
>JAZARR010000024.1:0-106776 GCA_037389465.1 Baylisascaris procyonis
ACACCACCCTGCAGCACATTAATGAGCACTTGCCCTCTCTTATACGGATCAAAGATCACAAACTGAGATAGAAGAAAAAGAAAAAAAACAAAAAATAATTAAAGGAATAATAAAATGAACGTTATTCTTTTACCGGTAGTGACCAGCGAATCGTTAACATGCTTAGCTTCATCCATCATAAATGTAATATAAAATCACTAAGAACTCGAAACAAGTCTTCCTCCCCCCTCAAAATTTACAATGATACTGCCCTCCGAAAAAGCCCTACAAACACTTTCCTACACTGTCATCAGGCTTACAACTCCCCTCCCCTCCTCGCTCATTATTTCTGCAACGATGCTTCCTTCAGTTCATCTACTAGCATAAACCTATCAATTTCGAAGCGAAATCACTCTTTGTACTCTTATCTACACAAATAAAAGACAAACAAATAGCTGCAAAAGCTATCCTTCATATAATAAACAGTCACCTGTACTCTTATCTTATCTTATATACTCTGCACTGTACTCTTATCTACTCTTATCATATAATAATAATAAATAGTTTCCGGAAACCTCTACGAAAACAGTTCATTAGTGCACTTCCCTTCCCTCACCTCATTTACAGAAGAATTGTTCATGATCGATTCTGCTGAAAAAAACCATATGGAAAGTCAACCTTGAAAGCGTTGAGTGCTTTGCCTAGTGCTTCCACCGTTTCCACATCCAAATGGTTCGTCGGCTCGTCCATTATCAGATAATTCGGACTGAATAAAAAGTGATAAGATTGTCTCGTTATCTCGTTACCGACTCAGGCTGGAAGGACGTCGACTACCATTTCCCGTATTGGCCTACCGAAAGGTCATGCCACCTTTTATCGAGATCTAGTTTCCTGCCTCACTAATACTCCCATGCCGCAGAGAGTAATTTAATTGTCGAATGGTTAATAATAAATATGCTGCGTTATCTTCAAAAACAGCTAGCCCTATAGCTAAGCGTCTAACAAAAATGGATTACAGTAATCGATTCAATGGATCGGACAGCACATCTATGAGCACCTTATGACTAGATTTCTCAGGTAATTCATAGTAGTAATCTAAGGTAGTCAGTCTTTGATATCAGCTAATATTTATATGGTCTTTGATAGCAATTAATATTCATATCTAATAAGAAAATCCAACAAGGCATTCAATGCCTTTTCAGAACTAGAAATAACTGACATACTTGTACTCCGCTAATATAACACAACTACTATTCATAATGACCAATACAACGGAAGATATAAAACAACGCCCTCCTTTCACTTTTAATTAAGTGAGAGGGAAAATGAGGCGATTCGTCTCCTACCAATCTTCCAGTGTGTTCACTTTCACAAAAAAACAGATCCGATAACAATTCACAAAATCACAGTAAAAATCGTAAGAAATGGGAAAGCGCGCCATGTAGGCAATTAGTATGATCACACATTCTATCCAGGTCGTTTATTTCAGATCTTACTGTAGCAAAAAATTGCCCTTCCAATGCACATCCGGGCAAACACACTTCACAAAGATGGAAAAGAACAGATGAATACAATCCTTTCACGCTTACTTCTGCATAGCTAACGATGCGAAAGCAACTCGAGATTTTTGACCACCAGAGAGAGTGGCCACCGACTGCAACGCTAAATCACCCGACAAACCAAATCGACCCAACGCAGCACGGTATTCCTCTTGTGTGTGCCCTTAAATACTTTTAATCTCTTTATTTCAGCAAGTAAACAGGTGATAAAAAACACATACTGCTGCAGCTATTTATTTCCAAAATGGGAATTGCCTTGAACAGATAGAGCAATTCACGGGAAAATCATGAGCCCATAAAAATACAGAAGCTTCAAAAATCATAGGATTTTCTTCGAGAAGTCTAAGTTCTGCGGAGTTTTTTGGCAGTCATAGTTCAGAACAAGAGAGGAAGACAGGAAGCTCCCGATCCATGCAACACATTCAGTGTTCTAATGGCGCGCCTAGCATTCAAACCTAGCCAAAAAGACTCGTCTATTCCCTTTAGCATCTCTTAATGGTTTTGCTCACGCATTTAGTCATTATCCTTATGTACCTCTCTTCTTTACGGTTCATTTATTCGATATCATAAAACTATTAAAACTGACCAGGGAATCTACTCGCTAACAATTCGACACCAGCAAGATCCATATCAAGCTGATCGACGTGATGCTGTGCAAAATAACCAATTCTCAGACGGCGATTCGCATTTCTGAATCCACTTGTTGGTGCAAGATCACCCATTAGGATTTTCAATAAAGTCGTTTTGCCGGCACCGTTCTCTCCAACCTGGATTTATTATTTCTTTTACATGACTCAAACAACGACAGGTATCGATTTGTGGTAGAGGATACACTCAATTGAGAACTGAAACCCATTCAAACATATATATATATATATATATATATATATATATAGAGAGAGAGAGAGAGAGAGAGAGAGAGGAACTGAACTGGGAACTGAAAAACGCATTCAAACATATATATATATATATATATATATATATATATATATATATATATAGCAAGGATACGTTTCACAAAGTAAAAAGACTCACAATACAAATCCTGGAATTGGCATGCGATCCAATGCACAAATTCTGGAATATCAACGGTGAATGAGGCGTATATCTGCAAAAAAAATGTTTGTATGCAACGGATATATATATTAACTTTTTAATGCAAACAAATAAAGTTCTATTACTTACTAATTCATTTCACAGCATTAACAAGAAACCAACCGAGCGCTCGCTAACAACACCATACTAAGGATGAACGAAATGGATAAAAGAAATTCGACAGCTACTCAACCTCGATCGGTATCACTTACGATAACTGATCCCAACTACCTCTTCTAGATCTAACGTGGCTATTTTCTATCATAACCGCGAGCTAGCTTTTTATGCTTTTCGATCTTCATCTAAAAAAATAAACTGCAGTGGAAAACGAAAATAATTTATAAATAGGAGTATATACTTGAAAGATGCTTCGTCAAGCTGCAGAACCGGATTGCTGAGCACTTCGCATTCCGGAAAATTTAGTATGACATCGGGCTCGACTTCAACTGGTTTCAACGCAGGTCTGCAAACATGCCATCACGTAACACCACAGAAACACAAACATTTGCCTGCCGTCAACATGCAAAGAAACAAACGGAGAAGCGTGCTTAAGCAGCTGATACGATAAGCGGTCATGCAACCGACTCTTCTAACCAACCAATTTCACAATCAACTGTGCAAAGATCTGATACAGGCATAACAGAAATCCGATAGGTGCAAAATATAGCTTGAAATATCAAATAACTACCATACAAGATTACGGACCATCGTCTATATAGTTCAGAGGGTTACCTAAATCAGCGGACAAGCAGACATAAACATAGACGCAGATAAAATGTTGCTATTATGTGACAAATCTGTAACAATGCATAAAAACGACTTTCAGCTGCATTAATATTTTTTCCTTCGTTTCATAAAAAATAAAAATAATAACTTAAAGGTTAGCGTTTTTCTTCATTCATTATAGCTAATAGTATTCAGCACACAATTTTTGAAATGAAAACAAAATGGCAATTGAAAAAAGGGGTAATGAAGTACATTTTATTGAATGTTGTGACCATCTCCTCTTATCCTTCTTATTTATTAGCCTAATGGGATCTTTATAGCTTCGTTTCCGATACATGATCACTGCTGGGCAGCTTCCGATCACCGTAGACCTTGACTTATGCCTTCGCCCATACCCAAGCTATAGATCCTTATTGCCAGCTATGATTGACCGTTATTAAATGAATTGAATGAGCGGAAACGAAAACACAATCGAAAGCAACAAATAAATTAATGATCATATCTCATGATCAATCAATAATCGATAAAAAGAACCAATCGGTAGCTTAAATCGCGTAAACAGTCAACAATAGGCATCAATCAACTCACAGTCGTTCAAGCATTTTGATTCTGCTTTGTACCATACTCGCCCTTTTTGCGTTATAACGAAATTTATCGATAAACTCTTGTGTATGTTGTCGTAATTGTTGTTGCGCTTCATATTCTCTAAAATATTCTTCAGTCCCAAGATCACATTTTAAACCACGATACAATAATATTTACTTAAAGCCATTTAGTTAATTATCTAAAGAACTTGAAATGAGTTTAATGCTCGAATACTAATTGCTTAATATTTCAATAACTCTGTACTTCTCTTTGATTACATCAGTAATATGCATATAGCCAATAGCCACCTTCACAGATTTGCTGATAGAAATGATATCGACTAAAACAAACAAAAATAATTCCCTTCAAACCTAATATCAATTCAACAATGCACATTTTGCAGATCTGATATCTTTTGATGGCACAGTTCCAGCGTTATTCACATGCAATAAAATAAGCGCCTTTTTCTGCGAAACATCGCCCCCAACTCACATGACACATAGGAAAAATGAAGCAAGTCTTAGGCACCCATATGTTCGCGCCTTTAAAGTAAACTTACAATGCTGTAATGTAGAGACTCTGGGAAATATAGTATTTTTGAGTCCAGACTAAGATATTAAATCCTCTAAGCCAACTGAACAAGTTTTGTACCAAAACTGCTGAATATGCCACTAGTATCAACTAACATTTTATTTCCCATTTCTGCAGCATAATCTAAAACAAGCTCGATGCTCTCTTATAAGAATCAGCGAAGAGCTAAGGAACACAAAGTCTGTAAAAATGCACATCCTCCCACAATGGTCATATCCCCGATTTCGATTTGTCGCACCACTTCTATACAAATTTATATAATTTTCCAAACTTTCAGGTTATTAATGATATTTTTTAATGAATTATCCAAGCAAAATTTATTCCATCTGACGTCAACCGATTCTGATGCTTTATTACGTCTTAATTACCCGCATTATCATTTACAGCATTTACATACTTTTAAAATAGAGCCATCAACTAAAAGAGGAGATTACAAAACAAAGAAAAACAATCCACCTTTGCTGTTGCGTAAGTTTTTCACGCATTGCCTTCTCGAAATTACTATAATTACCGCGATATTGGTCGAGTCTACGTGAATGCAAATGTATTATATCAGTGCAAATCGCATTTAAAAAGCTACGATCATGTGAAACAATCACTATTGTTGTTGTCCATTCCTGAAATCATTCAGCTAACATAAAATCCTTGCATCGAAACTTATGTCATACCTGTGAAGGTGGAATCAAGTAAAACGAACATCAATTGATTAACGAACTGTTTATATACAAGAATTATATATATATATATATATATATATATATATATATATATATATATATATATATATATATATATATATATATATATATATATATATATATATATATATATAGAATGATGTAAATCAAAATAATATTTCTTGCTTATATTCTCATCTATCTAATTACATGAAGGAAAAATGAGAGAAGGTAGAACAGGTGGATGCACAATGCAAATCCTCAGTGCGATGAAGGTGCCAATTAATAATTACCTGTAAATGATTTTCCAACCAAAATATTGCCCTCATATCTAACATGTTCGTTGGCTCGTCCAATAACAATAGATCAGGTCTGCAAAAACAAACTATATACAGATGTGCGGATAGAATCTGATTTTATCTCATTTGACGCTATCTGATGTGAGCTCCGTATCAAAGGGAGTCAATTATGATAAATGAAAAGCATTCCTTCTATCCAGCCTCATTACCGGCTAGTATGATTCCTCAATAAACATCTGCTGATGGCAATGCTCAATGACAGCACACAAGCATAGTTCACTGCTATAAACCAACCAATAAATAATAGTCACACCTTTCTATAGTTTCTTCGATAATGCAGTGAAAAGCAACATTGAAGGAAGGGATTTTCCCTTAATTATTAACTTTCTCCTCCAAGCGCAGTTCAAAACAAAATGCCATCTTCTTGTCCCTCACTTCTCGACACAATTAAATATGATGGTTTATGGATGACTCAGAGAACTTCATTTGTATCTTCCCAAAGTCCAAAGCGATCAATAACTAACCGTAACTCACCAAATTATTAAATTTAAGGAACAACTTTTTTCGATAGTCCTTTCGAAACTCAAATTAGATATGAAACTAATGCTTCAAATATTCAAAAAAAACATACTTAACAAAAAGCGCCCTTGCAAGTGCGACTCTCATTCGCCATCCACCCGAAAACTCTCTGAAAACATCGGCATTAAATAATACATTCTATTTCCGACCATAGATATATCACTGCTTTACTTAATACATAATTTATCTTTCACTTAATCAGATAATCACGTTTTCACAACAATAAACAATTATTCACTTTTTAGAAACTTTTTGTCCAAGTTTCCTTCAAGTTTGTAGAAATTTTGTATATTCTGCTTATATATTTGAAGGAAAAACGGAACTTTTTTTCACTCGAACATATATAATTCTGTTCGATTGAGGAGTATACCCGAGGGCATTGAAATTCCCTTTATGCATATCACTATATATCCTCATTAAACGAAACTATACAAGGTAGTTGGAAAGTTCATAAAAATGCATTGAAAAACTTACTCGTTCAACGATATCCTACAGCAAATTTCCTAACACTATGACAACAGCTAATAGACAATCTTCGTCAAACGAAGATACAACACTTCGAATGCTCGATTTTCACAGACAATTAAAAAAGAGGCCAACTTTGTGGGTCGCCTTTGTTCTTCAGGTGTAAATCCGAGACCAAAAAGAATCGACGCCGCACGTGCAGGTGCCTTATCGATTTGTGCAGCTTCCATTTCCGCATAAAGTGTTGTTAATTCCGACGAATATTTCTCCTTTTCTTTGTCGCTTAATCCAGGCCTATAATTAGAAATTTTGATATACACCTGACTACTTGAATCTGACATACAGCGGTGGCATATTTCCATAATATTTACTATAATAAAATCTATCAAAATCAGCACACTAAGTAGCAATAAAAGAAAGTTCAATTTACTTTTGTTAAATTATTAATTTCTATGGGAAAGGTAAGAAGAATAGGTACGTTCGACACTAAAAATTCACTTCCGTTGATGGAATTTTCCATACTGAAATAGCCTCGAATGATGACACCTATTATGCAATGCTCACCACCAATTGCACAACACGTTGCATATTAAGTAGCTACTTCGTTCAGAGTGATGGAAAACGAGGATAAAACTAATGTAAAGTACTGCCAGCATAAAATATATCAATCAATGACAGAGCCTATTGTTAAAGCTGAATGAAGGACTAAAAAAGCAAAAGAAGAGAAAGAAATATGACAATACAACTGCCCAATGATAGCTACTCAACATTGGTCAATATGTTGACCACAGCTATCCTATCTCAAACTCTTCAACATATAAGTGATTGAGCGGCTGCCCTAGTTCTCCCCCTCCCCC
The DNA here is from genome assembly GCA_037389465.1 of Baylisascaris procyonis. NCBI lineage: Eukaryota > Metazoa > Nematoda > Chromadorea > Rhabditida > Ascarididae > Baylisascaris > Baylisascaris procyonis. Next base: position 7,413 of record JAZARR010000024.1, read on the forward strand.
TTTTTCCTCCTTCCCCCTCCCCAACCTCTCACATCCATTGGGTAAAGATCATCAAATCTGCTATTCAATCAGAATATAATAAACGAAACTGCGGTCTGCGTGTATCTGAAGCCAAGCAGTGCAATACTTGCCATTACGTAGGTACAGCTTCATCAAACTAGGTTATTTTGAAATTTTTAAACAATTCATCAAATACCTATTAACAATTTCATGGAGTTGTTTCTCTCTAGCCAACATATCAGTGCGACGCGAATCACTTTCGAGTACGGCTTGAACCACCTCGGTTTCATCACCATCTACTTCCTGCTCCACACTTAGCATTGTCAGATTCGATGGGATCACCAATTGCTTCCTGCAAAATCCATCATTTTACTGTATGACGCAAACTAAGATGGCTTCACCTTACAGCAAATATACTGTAATTTATGCCTTACAGCATTACAATACGGAGCTTCCAGCCACTATTACTACCAACTATGTTTACATTATTTATTGCCACATGACTGACTGACTGTTGCCTTTGTTGCCGAAGATATCCTTCATCATTAAAATAATGCACTATTCGTTATTACCAATGTAATTATGAGTGATAACAATTACTACATTCATAATCTAACAATATAACCACAATAAAATAACCATAATTTTCGAAATTCTATCACCTCACATCATTCTGTCCTACAGAACAGTTCAAACATATCGTGAGCTGACAAGCCACAAGTGTAGCCTTTTATTAATTATGCATGCTTTAGCAACGGGTCGAATAAACTCATTACGCATTGGGGATTATTCTTCCTTGAAAACGAAAGAAACAAGCCGATATGGAGAGGGCGGAAGGGGAATGGGGAGCGGGACTACAGGGCAAGGTTTTCATGCGGAGACTAGATAGTAAGCAGCAATTACTTTACATCTACCCATTTACTAATGAAACAAGTTGGTTTGATAAACCCTTGAAATATTCTCCTTTTCTCTCTTTCAGCATTCACTTAGAAAAATGCACCACCAATCATGCAACTCCACCGTTATTGTTAAACTTGGACCTTGGTAACATGAAATCTAAGCATGAGATGTCAATGTAAGCAGCTTACGATGAGATCATTTTCAAGAACGTTGATTTGCCAGCACCATTACGCCCCACCAAACCATAACGTCGTCCATATACAAGTGTAACATCCGCACCGCATAACAGCTGCCTATAAAGTATCACATTAATTCACATATGCGCTTTTATAGCCTTTTTCGTATATTTGCAGACAACTTTCATCAGAGAAAATCTTGAAAATCAGGTTTTTGCAAAAGTGTTCAGGAACAGAAATTGAAGACACCCCGGACGGGAGGAAAGGTTCCTCGGTCAGGAACTGGTTCCCGTCAAGGAAGATTTGTCGGCGTGGAGACATAATAGAAAAGTAAACGTGGGAAAGATCGAAACGGAATGAAAATACACCAGTAAAGTACACAAATCAACATACCCATGATAGCAGTACGCAAAACAACGACGCAAAAAGAGGAGCAAATCAAAGCAAGGAGTAAAAAAAAGCAAACAATAACAGACGGCCACATCCCGTTAGTTATCATTTTATGTTTACCCTACCCTCCCTCTCGTGCATCTATTCAAGCAACTTACCGCCGATTGTTTCCCATTCCATCTCACACTAGAATTGCCTCCTACTTCATGCTTAACCACTCTCTGCTCCATTCATCACCTCATATTTTTTATTTCCAATTTCTGGTTTTCACCACCTCACAGTTAATCACACAACCTCCACATCTCCACATTTCCCCTCACATTTGAGTTTTTCCTCATTGTTTCTCATCCTAAACTCAATCTCATAGCTTTATGAGGTGAAAATTTGAATTGGCAATCTCCCAGCTATATTTTTCTCACGGCTTTTCTAATACAGCTATGTGAAGGAAACCTTTCCAAAAACCTGTAAAGGCATAGCGTGAATAGAAGAAACCCACTTAGTGCCAATAGAGACGTCAACACTCGCCAAATGGACGTCCATTGTATTACCACCGCTGGCATCGACACGTGCATCACGACGATTGGCTGCTTGTGAAGCAGTTGCCGTCAGATCGGCTGGACGCTTCTTCTTATTTGCACCGCTCTCCAATACCTCTCTCTTTGCACACTTCTCTAATGCCTTCGCTTCAGCTTTTTCCAACTTCTTTTTATCAACCATCTTAAAAGAATTACTTCTTTAATAACTAGTTTAACCTGGACTTAAAATAAAGAAAAGGCTTCGATGAAAGAAAAGAGGAGTACATAGATTAGTGAGACATATGGAACGTTAAGCGAAGACAATGAAAAATTTTACTTGGAGTAAAACAAATAAACCAACCGTGGGGGTATCACGAGTGGTGACTCGCCAGATGCTTTCGATTGCATCCGAATCTATACCCTGCGTGCTGATATCAATTGTTTGTTGTAGGCGTCGTTGACCAGTCTCTATATCCGATCTTTTCACTTCCTTCCTTCAAAACATAAAATCTGCATATTAGTGTACTGCCAAAACTCCTGCTTTCGTGGGAACGGTAGAGGTCACAGAAATGGCAGCAGAGATGTAAACCTGAGGCAATCATAATTCATTAAACAAGGACCCCACTAAAAATATATTAGAAAATTGGAATATTTCTGAGTAATCCAAACGACAACTGATCTACTGTTGAAAAAAACATTCTCAAAAAGATATACAACATATTCCTATTGGTTGAGCGTTGGATGAAGGAAGTTCCGTATCCAAACCCTGAATCAAGTAGAGATGCATAACTTGAAGTACGAAGAATAAAATTCTCGGCAATGTTTTAGCTATCTGCGTCATTCTCGATGACAGTGTCGAAATTTCACAAATTCAGCACTTCTTAAAATCCCATACTTAATCATCGATCCGAACTAATATTAAACTAAGACAGTTTCATTAATCTTTACAATATTGTTCGGCCTAACATGGCAATTTATTAAAAAATGGAAGCAGCATTGGTATTTCCACTATCCATTTCAATCACTTAATTAACCTTTATAAACAGAAGATTAGCTAAATGCATGTAATTTATAATTCAAACCCAAAAAGCACTCATATGCGCTATAAACAAATACGATGCAAAATTGTGATAGCATACCCGCCATGTAATAGAAGCATAAGCTTCTCACAAACGTTGTGCATTGCCTCATCGGAGAGTCCCTCAACTGAACTTTGGATATGCTCACCTACCGCTTCGATCACATCATCCTTTGACGTTATCTCATCGGCGTTCTCACGTAAAATTGCTGGAAATTATTTAAAACGGTCATACTCGATACCCCATTAAATACTAAATAGTCCAAATATCGTCCAAATATCCATATATTAAATTAAACATATATTAAATTAAATATTAAAGTCCAAATATCGGGTGATATAGTCATGCTATTAGATGACATTTTCAAGTCTTACCGAAATAACAATAATTTTTGATAAATCGCTTATAAATAAGTCTACGCCACTCAAAAATCATTAACAAGTACATTTACATGCACTTCCTCAAAGTATACTTAAATATATAACAAAACGAAAGGGAGGGTAGGGTGGAGGATTAGTACACACACTTATGATTTTATTCTCCCATTTAAAGTATCAAAATAAAAATTTCTGCTCTGATATTTATTACTGAACTAAAAGATATTAAACATGCATATAGTATATCAAAGCATAAAAAACGATACCCACAACGTAGTCTTTGACCTCTTCGGGAAGGGTTGGTAGAGTTGAAGTGAGATATGCCGAAATAGTCATCCCAATTCGTGTTCAGTTATGAACGAAAAATTCGAATCCAAACCAAATAAAGAAATGAAATAAGAGCAGCACTGAAATATTTATTGATGTCATCCCTGTAATAACAATAATTCTATCGATATTAGTATCGCCATCGGTTTTTAATATGGTTAAATTCAACTCTAAATAAGAAGACGTTTATCAGGCGATATCAGTTCTACTCTAAATACGTTATTATGGTCGTATCGGATCCCTTCAACACGAAGGTTTCAAACATGATGAAATATGAGCTCATAGCTTAACAGCTAAAGTATTCCCATGAAAAACCGGAAGTGGTAAGTCGTGGGCAGATAACATTCGTTAAGAGGATTCTTTAGCTATTAACCAACAAGCATCGCGTCAATGAATTTGATAGAGATTAGAATAGAGCCGTTGACGATTTAAGCTGCAATGATCAAGTAAGAAGTAAAAGGATGAGCTTTGATTAACAGTGATGTCATAAAAAATGATGTCAACTACGTCAAATGAGCAGATTTACTCAGTAAGCAGCCAATGGATAACAATGAAATCAAAAATATGACGCTAAACTGGCATCGAATAATGAAAAAAAAAATTGCTCCGTACCAGGAATTAAATTCGGGACGAGAAGAGCGTAGTATGAAGCGTCACTAATGAATACTTCAGCTGATATCTCGTCCACGAGCCGCTCTTCTAGCATTTAAAGCCCAATGGGGCTATAATGGATTACCTTTATAATTAAGATCAATTTAATGCGATGCAATTTTTTTTTTGAGGTGTCAGCAATAGAGAGTCAACGCGCAATTATTTACATGAATTAAAAAATAATATTACAAACGAACGCCCAATAGGTACTTATTTATACAGGTGATAAATTACACAACGCTCACATGACAAAAGATGACGGGAAGTGAGTACAGGATGCCAAGAGGGGGGAAGTAGCTCGACCATCAACGCCAAGTTGATGGATGTCGGAGGAATTAAGATCACCGCCACGCTTCATCATTAGAAGTTTTCGACTGCAACTATACGGAAAAGATATTCTTTCCAGTTTTAAAGCCTTGACCTCCGGATCGAATTAATTCAGACTGAAGAAGATCGATCTCACTAGGAAGATCAAGAACCTAGAAATCAAAGAAAGATTTTTGGCATTTTCGGTGGAATTTTTGGCACTATGAAGGGGTAAATAAAAAGATCCCATCGGCAGGGTCAACAATTTAAACATTCAAAGAATACTGTTTCCGGCAACATCTCCTCGATTGTCAGCACACAAGTTCCGAGGACATGGGTGATCGAAAGAGCGAACCACACTTCATCCGCTCCTTGAACGACCGAAAATGCACAATACCCACAAGCAACAACTTACTGACAACCGACTGAGCATTGAAAATATTGCGCTGTAATAGATTAATGCTTTTGCTCCAAGAAGAAATCGTATCTTCTCAAAAAGGTCCCGAGACGAAATTTACGATGAGGAAGTGGGACTCTCCGAAAGGATTGCGAAACCAGCTAAACTGCTTTCACAGCGATGACGTCATAGAGTTTGAGACGTGGCATGAGATTTACATAAAACATTCTGAGATCAACAATAACGGAAAAAATCAGACCATGGAAAAAATAAATTTTCAACGTTAGTGATAAATCGTGACAAAGTCATAGAGAAAGTTCTCCGCATGTGGTGATACTCTAACCAACAAGTCGTCGCGAGAATCACTGTCAAAAGTAACAGCTCAATATTAAAAATGCAGTCCCACAAGCTTCTACAACGATACAGCTAAAAGCACCACAGAAATATAAGATTATAAGTCTTATACAAGTCGTAAAGGTCGAGATGAGTATAGCAGGTATGCATATAAATAACTAGGAGAAATAAAATAAAAGGTTCCATATCTTTTCGAGATCACAATTGGCCAAGTTTTCTAGTAAGATCAATTCGATCTTGTCTATACCACGTAATAAGGCGTTAGATAATGAAACGATAGAAATAAATATCCATCAGAAAAGCAATGGAGTTCAGATTATCTGCTCTTGATAGTTCGTATTTTCTATCACCAATTCTGGTAGATATTTGTTGATCCTTAATGAATCCGACCTCAATATTATTTTCTAGGACGGAGATTTATACGCCTCATAGGCTAGATTTGAGGGGTGGAAGAATTGTGTCTTATAATATTTCTTTTTGATACGATATTAAAATACTGATTCGAAGTATAAATCAAAATCATTCAATACTCTCATAATATTCACCCACTGCTGAATGATTTCGTTATTGATGTTATACGATTAGGGAGTGAAGAACTACTATCTATATGAACGATAGCATATTTTTGAATCAAAAGATGAAGATAACGTTGTTGTTGAGGCTAAGGTTCAAGTGAAATAAATATAGAACTGATGATATATATTCAATAATTGGATAGTTATGCATCTTTTGGGGATTACCAATATATACCTATATATTACCTGTAGAGAGTTGAATAGCGATATTTGAACATAGAAATAAAGTGACCCATTAATATATAGAAAATATTCAGTATGTTTCAGATTTGAAAATTTTGAAAAATGCGATATTAAGTGGGAAATTTTTTTTTTAGAAAGAAAGACGCAATTTCATTTTATAGTTTTCAATCGAATATAAAAATACATCAGATTATAATTAAGGGATATTTCAAAAAGTTTTCAAAAACTTCGCAGAAAAAATTCCCACAAGTGAAAAATGAAATAAATATAGAAATGAATGCCTACATGTATAGAAAGTATACAGACAAGTATAGGAAAAATATTAAAGACCACTCAAATATAATCATTATTAATGCATCGTTGACAATTATAAATTAACAATTAACAATTATAAACGCAATAGAGAACTTAGAAATAATGCCGAAAGCATTCTAAAAGAGCCGAAGTAATTCAATAGAAAGGAAAGCTATTTGAAAGAAGATGTAAGAGGATCTCCTTTCAAAGAAAATCTCAAAAAACTAGAGCGCAAAAGATAGATCAACGTTTATTGGTCGGCAATTAGCAGTTTAGTGTCTGCATCCTTTTTGTGCACCAATAAAATCAATGATGTTTAGATTATTATTGAGCACATAGATCCTAAAAGATTGTAGTGAAGACCTATGCAGCATAAAAGAAAGCTATCTTCAAGGTAACATGAGGTATAAGGTGAGAGATTTCAGCACTAGCGATATACCCCATAGGCATCAGAAAGGCAAATTTCTTGGCATTTAATCTCAGACGGTTCAAAATGAAACCAAGTGTGCCCTTTGGCCCTTGCGTAACAATGTGACGTTAGAGATAAGTGTGATAGCGATTTGCAGCCCTATAGATAGCCCTAATTAGAATTTTCCATTAAAAGGTCGATGATAAACTCTAGATGATTGCCTTATACTTCAGCTAATCTTTAAAGTATACATAGAATAACGAATAGGCATTGCAGACTGTACATGAAATGGAACGAAATTCCCACAATTCAAAAAATATTTGAAAAAAATATATTTCACATTTCAGAATAAAAGTGGATAAATGCTTGAAATTATATCACTACAATTTCGATAAGATATAACTGCATCGATCACTTCACGATTTCCGCTTCAAAAGTCTTAGATCACTCTTCTCTTCTAAGATATCAAACGAGGCGGTGCATTAGTTTATATTTAAAAAGTTAGGAGAAACAAAATCACTGAATAAGTCGTGCAAAACGCTGCAAAAAAGTTATAATATTGCTAATGGTAACAGATTCACAAAGCATTTGGTTATTAAATAGCTATTGAAGTAGGAATTATTAGTACTTGGATGATACGAATGATGACTGCCAAATTTGATAACGCAGCTGAACAAGTTTTTTTTTAACTCGACCAACAACAAATGAACATCACACATGATGCAATGACGACGAAAGATATGCAAATTTAAGTGTTTGAAAAACGATACGATGGCTTATTTAAGGTGTGCTAAAGCACTTCAAAGGAAATTGCAAAGGCATGTTAATGTTAACTTTGTTTTCAACTTATGCGGAAATATGAAAAACTTGGCCAAGTCTGTACATTGCTAAGGAAGAAAAATAATAGTATGACACATTAAATGTTGTTCTTGCAATTTCCGTATCATCGCGCAATGCACCGAACTTTGTTTTGCTCATTGTGAGGCGGTTGGCGGATCGAGCAAGACCGCTAGAAAGAAAAAAACTTAATGACTAGCAAAAACTTTATATCCTCCATTTTCATAAAAAAAAAAAAAGAAATCCATAAATCAATTTTATTCTCCCATTTTTCTACGAAATTTTCATTTACTTTAATTCATTTCTCCTACCCTCATGCCTATTCCTCAGCTTCCTCTCCTCACATGAGTTTGCATTCTCATGTCCATCCTCCCCCCTTTTCACTAATAACCTTACAAATTCTCTCCTTCTGCATTCGGCTATTCTGAGTGATTAGCCACTCAATGCATATTAGAATATTTCATTTAGAATGCACTAAAAAGAGCTGATTATGGATTCTCTATTGCTACCAATTATCACAATTAAAACATTTCAGATGATTTATTATGCAAATATGGTACATAATAATAAATATGAAAATACATCCATCGATTCCTAATGACTCGAATTTTTCTTTAAAGAAGTTTCGATCTCATCGAGTGTCTGAAACAAATCTCAGTTATTTTCATATTCATATAATATTTAAAAAATAGTGCTACTTATTCAGCTAGAAACAAGGAAAGAACATAATAGCCGCCAGCCTCCACAAAGGGAAGCAGAGAAGGGAGCAGAGGTGAGAATAAGAGCGGATTTTGGGATTCCCTTCTCCTTATTTTTAAATGCAAATTAGCGATCGTAATATCTTCCTTAGAGAGAAATTTTTCTAAATAAACGCAAACTTTGAGGAACCCATAGATATTTTTGGATATTTCCTCAAGAACTGCGTCCTAATCACTCACCAAATGCGTTGATAAGTAAAGATGTCCAAATACGCATTTGTTGCAATACAGAAAACGATATTTAAAATTCTACTTGCATCCTTTCTAAACAACGACCTTCCTCAGCTTTCAGAATCGTTCTTCCCGCTCCACTTCATGCACTTCTCTTGCGGCCGATGAGGAAAAAAAAACATTATTAAGGCTTCCGATACACGTGTCTTTAAGAAGTTTTTCATTAACGATGAAGAAAACAATTTTGTAGACGTTTAAAGAATCTTCGTAAATATATCAAAGATATCAAAGAATACCTAGAAATTCTCTTTTTTTTTTCAAGGTTGCATCGTTGATTAAAATGTTTAAGGGACTTGCTAGTAAAAATTTCAATTCCAGCTGTTCAATTAAAACTTCAACTGCAGTGAATAATTCATACAATCAGAACCCATAAAAAACCCAACAGAGGAGATCATAATTCAGTTCAAAAACCAATTCCATTAGATTAAGATTTCAATTAAAATTTCAATTCATCACTCAACTTTAGACTTTTATTTCTAACAACTCAAATATTCGGTACATATTTCAATAGATACAACTGAATGCATACGAATATTCTCCGTTAAAACTTCTCTGAAAACTATATGGAAGAGGAAGAAATCGACGAATAAACGAGATTACGAGAAAAAAATTATGACTACATTATATCTTAAAAATCAATAAATCCCTTTAAAAGTGATCTTCAGGTTTTGTTTGTTGAAAATTTTCTTTTATTTAATTTTCACTTATAGACACTGCGGTCACTCACGACGTTTTTCTGCGTTACGAACATAATTATATTTATATAAAATCAATGAATTGAAGTTTCTGACACGAGAATTTTTTAAAAGTTGAGTTGAAGAAATGACTCGACTATATATACCTTCATTGCGCATTCTTCGACGCCACTATCGACCGGGAAGATACCAGCAACACCGTGTTTGTAGAGTTTATCGTAGTCTTCCTGAGGAATCCGATCGACGATAAACACTAAGATATCACTGAAAAAATACAATCAAACATTAAACGTTCTTCTCAAGTTTATACAGCTGATTCAAGTCTACAACTAAATTTCACTGGGATGGCGAGAAGAGGCGAGGATGGGGAAGACGGTGATTACGTGATTAAAAAATGATTGTATTAAAAGATAAATATATTGTAGAACCAGAGTAGAAGTATGTCCGACAGGTCATCAGCAAAAAATAAATTCTTTGAGGAGCTCTGAGAAATTTTTCGAGCTTTTAAAATCAATATCAAGTTGCTTGTACTTGTACATATATATATATATATATATATATATATATATATATATATATATATATATATATATATATATATATATATATATATATATATATATATATATATATATATATATATATAGTGCTTTGATGCAAACAGCCCCGGAGTTTGCCTCCAATATTTTATCGTTTAGAAGAGGAAAAGGAGTATCTGCTCGTCCCTCCTTTCCTCTCTCTCCACCCCCTCTCCCCTCCCCTCTCCACACACACTCCGAGCATGAAAGCTCATTTCCAATTGAGCAATGAAAGCATGCTTTAGTTCACTAACCCCTTTGAACATAATAAAAAAACATTTTTCAAAATTTGATGTTTTTCAATGAAAGCAAGCATCAGTAAACGGATTTCAACTTATTCAAAATTATATTGATGACTAAAATGCTTATCAAATCGTTTGAAGGTTTCAATTCGGAATTTTTCATTACAACATAGAGCTGAGTAAGAGCCGATCTCTTCACCACCTTGAGGATTCATTACAATTTCACCTGAGCGGAAGTGGAGCGTGATTTGAAGCGACATTTATTGAATGCTCCGTTGATTAAAGTGAATAAATAAAACAAATAAAGTAAATAAAACATCCGACCTTATAACTTCCAAAATTAAGCAATGCTTAGAAATTAAATTTTAAAAAAAGCCGTGCAGATACTCGTTGCAACCTATAGTATTCGGCTATTCCGCCATCGGAACGATCGCTTAAATTAATCACTTAAGTTTAAATACGAGAATTTCAGTAGTTCCCCCGACTAGCGAACTGTAAGGTGTTTTCAGGCTTCATTAGAAAACCTTCATATGCTGAGGTCTTATTTTATACATTACAGTTTGAACAACATAAATTCCCTAGGCAAGTTTAAAAAACCTCTGATCATCCTCTAATAACTGACCACTGAAGATTGTCGCTCGTATTCCCGAACATTAAACGTTAGCCATATACGCTTCTCAAACGCATTATATCAAACTTGTAATGCTGCTCATTACTAGAAACTGTTTGAAATAAGAGAACGAAGATAACGATGGGAATTCCAACAAATATTAAAGTTCTCTTTAAAATATAGACAACTATTTTATTTATTACTTTAATAAATAAATTTCATTAAATCAAAACAAACGGCACTTACGGTCTTCCAAGTTTAGCGAGTTCTTCTAAAAGTGCCGGTAGAAGCGTTAGATGTTTTGAGCCAAGATTCCTCGCACTAATAGCGTGCACATCGGCGTCAACCGCTTCTCTTGCCACTTCTTCGGGTGTTTGCGCGTGTGGTCCAACGTCTACGTCAAAACCTAAAAAATCGCTTTTTGATTCGCGTTAATCCATGGGATTCCAATATATCATCACCCTAATAAAATGCCATTTTCTTTTTCCTTATTTCTTCGTAGGGATCGCTATTTTTACTCAAACCTTTCCTCCGCGAATCCATGTTTATCTATGGTTTTGGAATAGTTCTAATTTTTACTCAGATCCGACTTTATATTGTACAAATGTATTTCTCAGCATTTTCAATCCACCTCAGTCCGATAACCTATTTATGTTAAAGAAAGTGCAGCTCAGATCGAGATAACGATGTGTACTTGTGATGACCAATGAAATCCCTGCCCCAGACGGAGACGAACCATCGATCCGTTGCTTGCCGTGCGAGTGCTCTTACCACTAAGCTAGCGCACCCGTCTGGCCATCGATTACTTTGACTGAAGAGACCTTCGCTACACAATAACCCTATCCGTAAATCCCATCTGCGACATAATATTGAAACAGCTTTTTAAAAAAGAATAAAAACGCTGCGATAATACCATTAAACTGCATCAAATTATCAATGAAAACTTCTCTTAGCTCTATGAGATATTCCACGCCAATGATGTATCGAGAATACGACGGAAAATGACAGAAGTAAAGTTACTACTCCATTGATTTCTAACATTTATTCAAAGAGAAAATTGAGGAATTTCCATAAAATTTCAGAACAAAAGACTTGCAATTACGATTCTTTAAATTATAAAACTCGCAGCACATTCTCCATTCTAGCTCTTCGAAATATGTTTCTTATATACACACACATCGCCACATTCATTTAACCCGGTATTGTTTTTTCTTCCTCTCATTATCCATCAAAAAAATTTTGCAAACGACTGGCAGTTGCTTACTACGAAGAGAAATCAGAATTAACCAAGATCGGCGAAGCCTGTAGCGACAACCATCCTACGTTTATCATCCTTCTGATCAATGTCACCCATTCTAGCCATTAGAATCCTTGGTTGACGACCTTCCTTTTCGGAAAATTGTTGCACCTCAAAAGAAACTACAATTTAGGCTACGAAAATTGATGCAAGGTGCGCTAATGCTGTTTTTTTTTTTTTGCTTAGAAAGCAATATTTTATTCCATTACAAAATGCACTTAAAAGTTTAGAATTTATGGACAGTAAAACGACTGAACAGTTTCTGGTCTCTTAATCAGCTTTAGGAGTTGCGGATCGATAGTTTCTAAATCGCACAACAGTCGACAACTAAAATGCGCTATAGAAACAATGCTCTATAATGCTTATCTAATGAAAAGATATGAGAAAAACCTGATAAAAGGATGATATAAACTTTCAGGATTAGAACTTCACCCCCCCCCCAACCTTATTAATTTTCGACGACTCTTCGACTGAATGAATATTCAATTAGCAATATTACAATGCCTCCTGATAAGATCTACAAAGAGTCGTTTCCTCTGTATACGACGAGCCGGCTGCGCAAAAATTCACTTGCAAAATCAATTGAAATTTTTAAATCTCCATTAGTCCTAAGTAAGATCAATCAGGAGAAATTACACTACCAACAGATATAAGTAAATCGGATGGATTTCAACGTCAAAATCTTCTTGGTTCGCGAATGCATACTTCTAATGTATATGTAAATATTTATCTGAAGGCACAGACCAAACATCAGCGTCATTCGGAAAAATTTACAAAACGTATATAAAAATTCAAAAAAGTGAGTCGAATTTCTATGACATGACCAAATAGATAAATCATTTTTCACATAACAATCGCAGAAAAATTTCCATAGAAATATGCCTTTTTATGTTTTTCAACAATCAATCTAATAGCAACTGCTGGCAAAATACGCAAATCACGAAAAAAAGTTATTTATTGTGACAGGCAGAGATATAGCCGGAGATGAAATAGTCACATACGCATCCTTCACAAAGTGACGTCATTTCGAAAGCGTTTGAAAAACGACGACTGTGAGGTTACTTTATAGTGAAATAGCGCTTCTGAACAAGTGGGATATATATATAAATAAATATATATATATATATATATATATATATATATATATATATATATATATATATATATATATATATATATATATATATATATATATATATATATATATATATATATATATATATATATATATATATATATATATATATACTCGTAAAAATCAAAAATTCAGAAAAACGCAACGTATTGGATATATATATATATACTCGTAAAAATCAAAAATTCAGAAAAACGCAACGTATTGGAATGTCAAAATAAAAGTTGAAGAAGAGAGGAAGGAGGGCTGGGAAGGAGCTTATGGCCATTCCAAGATGGGCACAGCAATACACGACCACCGATTGGTACAACCACTAAGTTAGCGAGGTGAATTCTACTTGAACACATAACCGAACTATAGACAAAGAAGTAAGCACAACGGAAAGACGAACCACATATAAAAGAAAAGTAAGCATAAGAATTTCCAGAGAAAAGAACTTACCCGAGTAAGTAAATCGTTCGAATTGTGTTTGCCTTTCGATGAGAAGTTTAATGCAGGAATAAACCTCATAATTGCACTATTTCTCATCATTAGTGCTATAGATCGGTGTAAACCACTCGAAACAGTGGACAACATTGAAAATAAATTAAAATATCGTTTAGATTTGCTTCTCAATTCGTTAATATCGATCGATTAATTCTATATGCCTAAAATATTTATAATTTAGCATAATGAATTTCTTCTTTGGTGTTTATAAGGAATAAATTTTTGAATTCCGTTGCAAAGGGCATTTAATGAATGAACGTTCATTTGAAAATTTGCATATGAAAAATAATAAAGCAGAAAATTTAAATACATTTTTGCATAAAACTTCCTTTATTTAAACTTTGGGCATCAATAGCGTAATTTAATTTGATTCTATCACCTCTTCTTTAGAAAGGAAAAAGAATGCTTCCAAGATACCCACGGATCAGCATATTTCAATGTTAATTTCTTAAGAACTGATCAACGATATGAATAGAAATTCTAATTAATTTTAGGTCACATGGAAGAAAGATGAAAACAAGGGGAGGGAATATTGCTCTCTAATTTCTTGTAGAAATCACTGTAAGTTAGGACCTAGTAGGCTACAGCGATAGTATATATATATATATATATATATATATATATATATATATATATATATATATATATATATATATATATATATATATATATATATATATATATATATATATATATATATATATATATATATATATATATATATATATTATATATTATATATTATATATATATATATATATATATATATATATATATATATATATATATATATATATATATATATATATATATAGAACGCTGCATACATATACAAGACTAAATAAATACCTATAAAATACCACTATAGAAAATGGTTCAAATGTGTGCGCACTACAGTAATACTATACAGCGTATAATGTTCTATTAAAGCATATTGGGTTAATATGAGGCTAAACGGCTATGCGGCCTTATTTATCATCATCTAGCTATAGGTAGATCACTTAGCTATATACGAGTTACAATAGGTAGATTATTCAAAACCATGGATTACTCCGAGTGGATTAGCCTTTTTCGCAAAGGAAACGGTGACGGTCTTGCGCATTTGGTGTGTCGGAAAGGCAGCAGGCGAAGAAGCGGATAACAGTCTATAGTTTAGCAAGCTAATGAATCGCTTTCAATAATTAACTTTTTGTTCAACTTTATTCAATTTTAAGTTTTTTAGTTTTATTCAAATTTTCTCTATTCAATTTTAAGTGTGCACGCAGTTACTTTTTTACATTGAAAGCAACTGATTTACAGAATATGTTTTGACCATTTTCGTAGTTATTCGCCTTAAAATCGTTGCCATCCATATACCTTAGATCCTTTAAGAATTGCTTTACCATTTTTCGTGCTCGTATTGTGTGCACTATGTTAACCAAAAACGAGTGAAACATCTTTTCGAGCAATGACGTCATAAAACTTCAGATATGGCACTGTATAAAGATAAAACATTTCAAGAGACGATCACACTATGCGAAAAGTTTTCCAAATTGGTGATAAGGTGTTACGAAATAATAAGAAAATCTTCCACGTAGGCGAGGAAAGCATCGCGAAACTCAATACCGAATATTACAGCTCAATATTAAAAATTCAATCTCACAAACGCATACAACGATACAGCTAAAAGTATCACAGAAGTAGAAGATTATAATTAGTGCATAAATAAGGCGTAAATGTCGAGATGAGTGTAACAGATATCCGCATAAGCTAGTTATAATTAAGAGAAACAAAATAAACCATCTCATATCTTATCAAAATCACACTAAAACAAGTTTTCAAGTAAGATCAATTCGATCTTATCTATACCATCTAATAAAACCTTATATGACGTAACAATGGAAATAAGTGTCCATCAGAAGAGCAATGAGTTTGATATGGAGCTGAGATTATCTGCTCTTGATAGTTCGTATTTTCTATCAGTAATTCGTAGAACCTTAATGAATTCAACCTCTGTATTATTTTCTAGGATTGGAGATCTATATGTCTCATAGGACGGATCATAAGCATATTTATTTGCTTATCGTGTTGTTCTCATCTGCAAATCCTTATAATATTATGTGATAACGGCTGATAATTTGTCATGCTTTAAGAGACTATTTGGTCGGCTGTAACTTATTATCACACGTTCACTTCGGTATCTCTACGAATCTCTGCTTTCGTTTCGTTAGCAGCCTTTTGGGTTATATTGTTTATAATTACATATGCTTTATTATTTCCCCATATATTTACTCTATTGGACTTATGATTCAATGCTTTTTTTATCGTATAAGTAAAGATGTTTATTATTATTATTATTTTTGGAAGCTTCTCATTGATATACAGTTGGTTATCACTAACGTTACAAAAAAATAGATTACAAATACTGCACTTAAAAAAAAACTATTTCATATTTCCTATCAGAGCTACTGTAACGAAATTTTCCGCTACAGTAACCAAATAAAGCAATTTTGATAATTTGTAATCACATAATGAAGCAATCGTTTTAATGAATCAGTGGAATCTTTACGCGTTCTCCGCCATCCAACAGTCACGAAATAGACCATCTGAGAGATAACAAAGTGCATACAAATGATTAGATCATTTGAAATGCCCGAGGCTATTTTAGAAGATGTTGAACCAGTTTGGATTGCTTTGTATTTTTAAGATTTTTATGATGCACATCAAATTTCATAGCACAGTTTTATGTTTTATCACTTTAAAATCACTAGACAGACAAAAACATATGCACATACATACACAGACACTCACACAGACAAAAACGATTTCCTCTCACTCTTCCTTCCTCCCCCTCCCTAGTGAACGCAACTTAGAAGACACGTCATATCTGCCATGCTTCTCCATGCCAAATCTCCCCTCGAAGCGACCACTTTCCTCATATTTTATGTAGTGCAAAACGCATTATGTAGATGTTATGTGTAAGTGCATGCAGGTGTGCATATCTGTGTCCGGCGTCTATCTTTCACTCTACTTGGGTGTCTATATGTGAATGTATATGCCTGCATATCTGTTTTTTGGCTATCTTCAAGCCTAGAAACATTGAAACTGCAGCTAAAAAAGATTTGTAAGGCATAATGGCTATTAGAATCATCTCGAATATTAACTTTAAAGTTCATCTATGGGCTTCGCAAAAAAATTTACAGATATTCTAATGCGTCAAAAATTTTACATGGACCTCGTTATCGATTCACCCGTCTTGATCTCCAATAATATTATACGTAATCGAGTGGAGAAATATGCAAGAAGAGCTATAATGAAATGTGTTTTTGCATTTCATTCCTCTGATTCATTGATATCTTTATAATTCATCTACAATTAATATTTATTTTAAGTAGAATAATGCCTTGATATTTTTTTATAATTGACCGGATCGCATAAACATCATCGACAAAATATTTGCCTTTATGTGCGCTTGCAAAATTTGCTTTACAGGAACATGTATCGTTCCAGCCTCTTAATAATTGTGGTAATTAGTCACCTTTGCCAATTCGACACGTTTAACACTAGACGATTTTAAATATTCCCAGAGTTTACTTTGATGTTTTCATAGAGCGAACATTTGCATCCCATAAAATTACATTCAATATCCTAGAAATATGGGATTTTTCTTTGATATTAATAGTAATATTCACTAAAAACTTTAAATTTCATCAAATATGCTATCGATAAATCCACTCATATCACTATCAATGACATTAATTGCCTATTCAACCACATTTAGTCTATTCTAAGTGGTCGAGAGGATAAAGCGATCTCAGCTCACAAACTTCTATCCTTATCTGTTCTAAGCCGAATTTCTTCGAAAATATCGCTTCTATGTAGTGATATTGTATTGCATATAATTTGCATGGAATACAATGTAATACAGTACTCTCAACTTATCGTATTCTCTCATACTGCAAAAGGGTATATATTAGGGATCACTTCATTGTTGATTTGCAGCTTTATTGATGAAATAAATATTACTGTTTGAAATTACTATCAAAAAACTATCGGTATTATTCAATGAAAGCAATTGCAAAATAACAAATAAAATAACATCATATTTCATACCGTCTTCCATAAATAATATATTATATTCAATAAATAACATATCATATTTGATTACTAAAATATTACTAAAAATACAATAGTCGAATAAAAATACAATAGTATAGTCGAAAATGAAAAAAAAAAATTTTAAACAGAATCTGAATTGCTGATGAGACAACCGAATTTAAAATACACTCAACGCGTGCAAAAAATTTTTGATATTTAATAAGCTTACTACAAATAGGAAATTGTGCATTCATTCGTTTTTACGTTAACAGCTAGTGGAATTAAGCACGTATAAGTAGATCAAAATTTTTGAGAAGATTGACTATTATTGATTATTGATTCAACTAGTGACTATTATTGATTTACTACTTCTTAAAAAGTAAAAAAAAATATGCGATGAGATCAACAGAACGATAATATAGCGCTACAAACAGAACTGTATTCACACAAAATGATAAATGGCAACAAACATAGCGATTTAGTCGATCGACTGGGGAAATTGAAAGTTCGTGTCATTCGTTCTAGAAAGCTCGAGCTCGAGTTGTATTTACTAACAAGCTCGATATGTCGAGCTCAAGTTGTATTTCTTAACATAAAGAAATTTCTCCTCGCCACAAATAAACAAAATTTTATATAGAAACAAAAAATATGGGCGATTAATTATTTATTGCTAGATTTAATAACTGAAACATATGGTTCAATCAATTGAAATCTTTTTTTATGTAAATATTCGAAAATTTTTCGAAAACATTTGGGTAATATATTCACTAAACGTTCGCTAATGTCATCTTGTCGTAATAAAATAATAATAATATTACTAACTGGATTTAAACTAGTACTTATTGCCGCATAAGTATTTAAAATATCTGAGAAAAATTCATTCAATGTATTACTGAGGGCAATTTTTAGACAAACAGGTAACACATAGAGAATCGTAGTGAATATACACGATAAACCCATAGTTACGGTTAATCGTCGTTGACGCTGTTCGAATGCCGATAATGACTGCTGATCCTTTAAAGAGTATGAAGTTATATTTGAATATTTTTAGATTAAATTTATCATCCAATATTTTCAACTCCGGTTTTTTGTTTTCGCTTTGGTAAAGTTTTTTTCTTCACCTTTTTTTCTGCGCCTGGTATTTATAGGTTTTTGTTTTTTTGTACAGTTTCCGCCATATACAGTATTGCTCATTCACCTTTAACTGTTCTATTACTTTTTTTCGATTGTACCTGACATTATGAACGAATGAAGGAATTTTTAATTTATTTATTTATCGCATCGGATTATCACGATTACCACAAAGTGATAGAAGATGGCAATAAATAAACGAAAGCCTGCAGGCAGTACTACCTAAACGATTTCCATTGAACTCTATCATATCTTTGGAAGAGGTTTTTGATGCTTCTTTACTCGAGGCATAATTAGTTCAAGTACAATTAGCAGAATCCGTTCAGGAAGAAATACTTCCCTAAAGAGCCAAAAATTGTACATGTTTAGGTAATATTCTATGAATATGTAAAGAGTTCATTTCGTATGAAGAAATTAACCTGTTTATATGTTAATTTTGAGTTGTTAATTAAATTGATTCAAATAAAAATGACCTAAATGGATTAAAAGCACCAAAATGTAATCCACTTCGATAGACAGAATGAAATCATTCACCTTGTTAAGTTGTCACTAATATAATCGAACTTACTCCTACCTTATAAATCCAAAAAAATTGTGACGAATTGTCAAATGACTCAAAATAAAACATACCTTTTGAAATTTTCGTACACGATTCACATGTCGTCGAGAAAGTATAAATACCATTAAATATATGATAACACTAGCTGTAGAGGCTGAAATTGCAATCAATAGCGTTATGAAGTTGAAAGTTGGAATTGTACTATCTGAAGTCCTGAAAAAAAAACTGACAATCAAGTATTGATATTCATAAATATTTAAAAATTCCATTTTTTTTATACTTTTATAAATTCACCTCATACAAAAGATTGTAATGATCTCTTATCTATGCATATATAATTGTATCTATTCATTCGATTGTTTCTTCAAGGAAATCGGCTAGAGTTACGAAATCTGCTCACCGCAATGACACTACTGAATGATATTTTATATAATGTTTCATGTTTTATTCGTCAATTTCGAAATGAAACGGTTGAAATATGAATTTGAAAAAATTTGAATCTAAAAATTTCGAAAATAAAATTGAAAATTGAAGAGAGTTGAAAAATTTTATAAATATTTTTTAAACCTTTGAAAATTTTCTGCGTATTTTATGACGATAAAATTTTCATTTCTCACTGATCAGATCAATGAGAAATATCGTTCGTGGGAGATTTGCATATGCGGTAAGATCTCTCGAAAATGTGAAGTCTACCTATTCGATATGTAGTTTATCTTTTTGCGGGGATAGAGGCCTCGTTTAAAGATTTATCTTGCTTTATGCATTTATATTGTTTGTTCGAGAACCTTTGAGGGGCATACTAACCATTTTGCTGATCTCCCTACCAACTGGTCAGTACAGTCATATTACATTCGAATATATTGATGAGTGGAAAATATAGAATCATAAAGCGCGAATCAAGGAGGACAATAAAAGATAGCAAAGGCAGAAATAGCGAAATCCTTAATAAATTATCATCTTTGTTTTTGATTCCAATCCCAGCAGCTGTTTAGCTAATCTCTATTGTTCGATCGTTCGACCTTATCTGTTGTCAGCGCCTTAAATCCGCTAACTCAGTAAAAAAAGGCTAATTTTTGTGCTCCTCCTCTATATTATGGGTACAGCTTATAGCCAGTACGTAATAAATGTCGATAAAAAACCATATATCATTAATGTTTCATCTTCAATGGCAGCAACCGTCCGCATAACTTGAAAATTTAAATATATGATGCGATAAAAAGGCATTGCCTTGTCTAGAGCCCAACTGCAAAATTTATAAATAAATCTGTGAAGTGTGAAGATTTTGCCTATTTTATTTACTCCGTCGAATTGAAATGAAATCATCGAAAAATGACCAAATACTCGACGAGATGGTTGGCATTGATTGAATAAATTATGTGAAAAGTAAAAAATTGAAAATCGCACTAACCAACAGAATGGCGAAAGATTTCTTTCTGTGTCTTGAAATGAGAAGTACCAACTCACGATGATAATACACCACATAAAAGCGTTCCAAGATGCCACCTAAATAGATTAATGTAATATTTCTGTTTACGTTGATCTTGATGAAATGATTTAAATGCTCTTCGTGATCTAATCAAGCGAAGATGCGTAAAATCTGATCTACTCCATGGTTTCCCTTAGGTGGAAGCAATTGCCTGGAACACTGCCATGCAATTTTTTATTTTTCAGAGTGGAGGAAGTTGAAATATTCTCAGATTATAAAGTGTGGTATAAATAATGTAGCAATGATAAAGGCGGTGATATGATGGAGGCTTTAAGCGGATCGAATCCAACCCGAATGATTTTCTCTATCCACAAACGGGTGTGAATCCATCGAGAGCAACGTTGAATTACTAGCAAACCTATAATATGGCCTACTCACTTGAACAATAAATTTTATCAAACATCTATGCGGTAGTTGTTCATCTCATCTATAGTATGAAAATACTCACATTAGTAGCTATGTTGCCCATTTAATTCCAAATTTCAACTCTTAAACTCCAATGGTTATTGAAATAATATTTTTTAAACGTTACGCATCGACACAAACAATGCAACTTTATGAAAACCACACATCGCGATAACGCTTTAATTCACCTCATGCTTAGTTATTCATCTCTCAAAAAACTTCTGAGATATGAAACTGAATAATTGCGAAGGAGATCAAAGAGATCTTTACGACTATGGTTGAATTCGTCACATGAAATCAAGTAGTTTTTTGAATGCAATTTAAACTTGTGGAATTTTATACTTGGAACGACCATAGGGATGAGGAAATATAAACTCTACTGCGCTACCGCAGTAATTATTACTCTTAAATGACGTCATGCGACCACTAAATGTATTATACTTTTCTCTCACTCGTAATGTGTCGAATCGCATTCATTGCTACTCCCTCAAGTCGCGAAAATTCGATTTTAAAGAAATGAAATTCCTTTTGAAAAATACCTGGAAATTTTGAAAGAAAGAATTCCTTTTGAAGTAGGCGATCGGCGAAGTTAGTGAGATTAGACGATCAATACTAACCATTAATAAACAAACTGCTGTCATTGGTTCGGCCCTAGAAACGAGTGAAATTCAATGAAATAGAAAAAAATTTCTTGTATTCTATCGGTCAAATATTGTAAGCAATTATGATTTCATGTTAGCTAGGCGATAATGAAATTATTAGCTCCGAGTCGTCAAAATCAAATATGTCATACGAATTGTTTGGATCTTAACCCCCTCCCCCCTTTTTTAGTTCAACGAAAATTTTCATTTTTCCAGACATTAGTTGATTGCCGCGGCACCTAAATAAGTCATCAATAAAAAAGTTTTAATTGCATATACAAAAAAATGTCGCAAGTATAGCTTCCATCCAAAGACTCGCGTGTGAAAAGATAAACGAATAATGTCCAAAATTGTCCAAAATGGTTGTTTGTTCAAAAGTAGCTGGTCATAAATCTCGAATGTTGCATTTCATGAATATTGCCTGCAGTTCTTTTTATAGCCGTAGTTAAAAGGTGTGTTAGATATCGCAAAACAATGAAGATAGAATAGGGAATGTGTAATCTTCGACTCTGGACCATATGGTGAAAAGATAAACGAATAATGTCCAAAATTGTCCAAAATGGTTGTTTGTTCAAAAGTAGCTGGTCATAAATCTCGAATGTTGCATTTCATGAATATTGCCTGCAGTTCTTTTTATAGCCGTAGTTAAAAGGTGTGTTAGATATCGCAAAACAACTGGGGATTGTGCCGATATCAATTACAACACCTGGACGCAATGCTATAATTTGGGGGAATTTAGCCGTACAGAAGAGGGAATTTTCAATGTTATTTGTGGATAAACACTTACCAAACTGATAGAATATTCCATGGCATAAGCATGCAAATTCGACGACTTTTTAATTCGGTTTCATTCGTATATGCAATGATCAATCGGCCAACACCAGCTGCTATCAAAGCAACGCCCATTATAGAGTCAACCGTTATCTAAAAATATTTATGTCAAGCGATGTCTCTTGCTGTCTCAATTCAGTTGTTTTTTTACAACGTTGCAAAAAGCATTCATTTATAACAACACATTTGCAACGTCAATTATACTATTGTCAAATCTTTGCATATGTGCAATGATGTCATCACTTCAAAGTTTTTGATATTATATTATAATAATTGTACTTCTCAGCAAAAAATGGCGGAAATACGGTAATTATGCCGTTATCTTAAAAGGATGAGTGTACTATATTCATACTGTATTCATAATGTACTTGCTGCTCTAGATTCAGCACAGTGCTGGATTAAGTATTTTTGCACAAAAATCGCAATACTTTTATTGCACTTTCCATGCTTTGGCTTTTTTGATGCAAGGACAAGATGATAGGGATTAGCCTATTAACTTGCGAGTCTCCCACGGAGGAGATCTCTGTGCTTCCTTTTATTTCGAGCGTTCAACAAGAGGCACTTCGGCAAAGTCGTCTTTAATGTGAGGGTAGCGTTCCATAAATGCAAAGACAGTTGCAACGAGCACGGCTAATATTGCTACATTCGCAGCCGCTATTGCATGAAGACGTTCTGCGGCTACTGTACTTCTCTGAGCTTGTGTGTATCTCACCAGTGGCATCTCACCATGTGTATGCATCCGGCTATGTTCATGAGTTGTTCACCTATTTTTTCGGAAATCGCGCATCAAACCCCCATTGTTTTGTTTGTCCCTTTGAAATAATCTATTTCCTTTTTATTAAAATCAAACGTATCATCATCAGATTTACCGCAATTTTCGTCGTCTTAATTGGTTACAATCGTTTCCACTTCGTAAATAGTGTTTCCTTTTGGGTGCACAATGTCTCTTATTATTCTTTTCTAAAAGCTTGCATCACTTTTCCGCCTTGACTAGTTATCACTTTGTATATCGCCAAGTCTATCAATGCCGATTCCGTTCACAACTTTCCGAATAAGTTCATGATGTCCGAATAATTTCTTCAAACGAGGAATCATCACCAATGCAATAACCGCCCTTCCAACCGTGCTTTTATGTCTGTCGTATTTTCCAGCTATCCTCCTCGAAAGTTAAGGAAAACGAATCGTAGATCCTGTGCAGCTCAATGCTGGCGAAACTCATAGCTGAGGAAGAAGCTTAAAGACACGTTGGATAGCGCTAGCAACTTTTTGTCAACGTTTCTTTACTGGGCAATCTTAAGCCTCCTTATCCGACTTTCCCCCGACTCTGCAAGCGTTGTTGGTTGTACACATTGCCTTATCGAGCATTTTCGACGGCTTAGTGCTTTCGTCAGATGTGCATATGCATCCTCAATGCGGCGCTTCTAACTTCTTCGATATGATATCTTTTCTAAGGAAGGGAACCAAGGAAACACGTTGTGGAAGGAGGCCATGGCGTAAGTTAAAAGGGATCAATCACTAACCGATTGATCAGCCCCTAAATGATCTGCTCATGACCATTCATACTATGTCACAATCGCTGATCAATAATATCTCTTTGATTTTGCGTCTCCATATGTCCATAACATTGTTTGAATTACTAATAAAGCGGCTAATCATCTCGACGGTGAAGAAAGACGAGCAGATGGTGCTGTGCCCTTAATCCTTCACACGTCCTATTATATTCACGTGGACAAGGGGTGATGCAGCCATTCATTCGTTTGATCTATAACGATCTCTCGTGAATATTTCATATGTTAATTAATTGTAATGAACTCAGCATTTCGAATGATTTGACACTTCAAAGCTGTCACCTGTGCCAAATCGATATTCATCAGTTGAGACACTTTTTCATTCAAGCCGTAATGCTTGATGCAAGTTTACGTCAACAGGCGCAGATATCGTAGGACGTTTCAATTCTTTTCGAATAATCCTCTACAATTTTCGACTCTCTTTTAGAGTTTTCCCCAATGGACATTTTTTCGACTCTTCTCCTTGCCCTCTTCTCCTTGCCCTTATAAAAACATCATTCAAAATTTATGCATATATGCAAATATTTCGTTACCACTCTTCGATCCTTCGCCGTTATTTGTATTGCTAATGACTGATGATTACGTCATATATCGGACTTTGATTCTTTAATATGTAGAGTACGTTTGTGAATTCGAAGTATCGAAGCGGCAGGTGGACGAGAATCGCTCATTAATGCATATATTATGCAAATATTGCGTCTTCTATTGGGATTTTTCAAAAATGTGCAAGAAATGCTGTGAAGATGACAAGAAATAAAACTATTGGATGCTAAATGATGCAGTTTCACTTTGCTAGAAAAAGCACAATGCATGCAATCACCACTTTTGGATTGAAAGAACTAAACAAATGCATCTAATTGAGGACATTTTTTCCTAGTGGAAGGTTCCTCAAATTAGTGGATTGTATCCGAGTGTGGAAATTGAATAAGCTGCTCAATCAATTCAATCAGAACATTTCAGAACTCGCAACGACCGTTTTTGCATGAGTTATTTACACTTAAAAGTGCTTTAATTTACGCGAAATATTTTTTTTTTCTACAAAAGCTCATCGAAGCTATTCAGTAACGAGTTTCTGGCCACGTAGATGATGCTCGCATCCGATCATAATTCCATCGTTTTTGAGCATTATTAGTTTAAATAAAAACGCTTGTGTTGCATCTCAATAGCTAAACATCTCAACAGCTCAATAAGTAGAAACAACTCAAAAAAGTCTCAAAAACTGCAAAAATAGGTATCTAAAATTGATTCTAGAGAATAGTCTGTAAGTGGACAATATTTGCTCTATATCTTCAATGCACATAGATGTTCTCTTTCAAGAGATGAGACAGTTAAGCATACATAATTATGCATATACGTTCATATCTGCTGACATAATTTCGCAGCAATATCGTATAAAATGGTTGTTGTAATTGTTTAAATTATTGTTGTACAATAGAAATTCAGCATTTGATAAGCAAAGAAAGAATGAAGAATGATTTGTGGGAATTCAAAATCAGTGAATCCTGGAAGGACAGCAGGCGAATTCTTTAAAAAATATTCCATCAAATTTTCGGAATTTTCATTCTTGATGCTAAAAAAATGTTCTTCATAGGACGAATTAAAAACATCACAAACTTTCAACAACAATAGATAAACGTGTTTATGTCATCTTGAATTTTAGAGAACCGATTCCGGAAGACAGAATAAAAATGAGTAACTTAATTCATATCAATTCAATTGATAAGCAAAGCAATCGTTAATGTTCCAACCTGTGCCAATTGCACTGTATATCGTTGTCGAAGGATCGAATATCTTGCGATCGTAAATGCAATCGTTCCGTTCATTATAAACAATATAACTCCTTCAAATGCGTACACATAGAAAAGTGGAAAGATTTTTTGCTGCATTTGTGTGGCGGTTAGTTCGATCATTCTTATACTCGGTTAGTTTCCTGTGTGAAAATAGTTTTTTTGTAGCGAAATAAGCGAAGAAAAGCGCCACGAGAGCTAAAACGACGTCGGCTCCTTGACGTTCTGCACATTCGATCAACCGGTTGCATAAATTACCAACAAATAATAAACATAAGTTGCAACGCCATTATCTTTTAAAATGACTCGACTGAACATTGAATTCTTCGCCCAAAAATTTCGTCACTCTGTCCTTCGATCGGTGCAAAATGAAGAAAAAATCGCTCAATTGCAAAACACAGGAGAGTTGATTAGCGTCTTTGAATATCTATAGCTCGTGATTAATTTAGTGGATCAACATAAGAGATGATGCAGAAAGTCATCCTACATTATCCCACTCAAATATCGAAATTGTCTTCATCGGCTATTTAATTGAAGCTAATAATAAACAATGAGGTATATTCAACACAAATGAATCTTTTTTTGGGGAAAAGCAAATGAAAATCAGGATGTTCTCACTTAATTAAAGGGGCAATAGAAACAACAAATAGGGGGCCATCACCTTCCGGGCGCAACAAAACAATTCCTATCATAAATGTTCATTTCGATAAATGTAAATCATTACTGCAAAAGCAGTATGCAAAAATTTTCAAGTGACGCTAAAGCGACGTTGGGTAAACCGTTTAAAAAGACAACAGAAATAGTGCAAAATGTGCCTAAAAATGCAAATATTTTTTTTCTTTTAAGATGCAATAGCCTTTATTGCTCAAATTGTATAGGGAGCATTTGTCGTCTTGTATTTGAATTTTATACGGTACGATTCATAGACGTCAAGCTAATCGAATAATAAATTTTGCCTCACACTCAAACTTTTCCGGGTTTTAAAGTAGGTCTGCTTTTTTTGAAGGCCAATCTAGTAAATTTTGGATACATTCCAAATTTGATCTTTTGAATTTTTCGAATAAATTCGAGTTTTAATAAAATGAAGAAGTAGAGACAATAGAGCTTATGAAATTTTGATTTTTATATGCTCTTGTTTTTTTGGATTTTTTTTTTTGAAGTTTTACTCAAATTTTTTCGAAGAAAAATGACTACCAAGCATTTGAAGTGGAAAACGACTAATCGTGAGGTGTACACGCATGTTGTAGAATTGAAAGAGCATGCAAGAGAAAATGGTGTCACGCCCTGCGCCTTTCACAAATCGCTCAACTCATCAAAAACTTTCATTTATTAATAGTAATAGTAAGAAAGGAATATGTGGGGCAATATGTTAAAGATTTAATCGATTTGACTGCCCACACCGATCTCTTACAAAAGATCCATTTTGACAGTTATAATTATCCGCAGCTTTTTTGAACTCAATAGATCAATAGAAAATAAAAATCTGATATAAAAGTTATGACGTACGAAATTTCCGAATTATTTCTTCCATTTTATTAGCATCGGCAAAACTTGATGTTGAATTAAGGAATATATATATATTTCTTTCTAATTGTTTCAATTGAGGATATCGGTGATTTCCTGTTTAAATTCGAAAGGCAAAAAGAAAGGAGACAAGCAGGCACAAAATTAAGCACATGCGCACCTATCGTCGTGAAATGCCCGTAATGAGCTTTTGCGACGCAAGTAAAAAAAAGTAGTGAATGAAAAGTGAGGCGAAAAAAAATTGGCAAGCATTGAATAAAACAGAGAAACTTTTAGTCGATGTCCGATAATGTATGAACAGAATTGGTGGATATACGAACCTCCGAGCATCTCTAACCTAAATCATTTGACCTAGGCCTAAAGCTTTGCTCAATTTTTATGACTAATCGGATGATACATTAGGACAGGACGAGGTGCGATTAAAGAGCGAATATTTTGTGAAAGATTTATGCATGCGATGAGTTTAGTTGATGTGATAAGTTATTCTTGGATGGCATGATTTTTTATTTTTTAGCAATTAACATAATTGCTTGGAAGGAGTTACAAAAGCCCATATTGTGGTATCTCGTTTAATGTGTTTTTCTACTCGATAAGATTGTAAGTCATTGTATAGCGAACTTTAAAGACGTTATGAGAAGATATTTAGATAAATCCACCTAACGGCTTAGATAGATAAGCGAATAAAGTGCTAGACAAATTTCAGATAAAGATAGACACTTCAGAAATGAAGAAATATCCGGAAGGATTTTCTGTGCTCAGATATAACATTCAACCTATCGCCGCTTCAAAAACGATATCATTTAGAATTGCGGGGGAACTTATTGTGTTGAAAGAAAAGTGGCTACTTCGTAATTTAATAAACACCTTAAGATTCGTTAATGAGATTCATTAGTGGCCCAATACATCGAAGAAACGACATATCATTATATTGGGTATAGCTTTCCCCCCGCCTCTCAAGCCACTTGCCCCTTTGGACCAGTCAACGAAGCTCACTATTATATGCGAACGATGCACAAGATTCGAGAATAAAATACAATATCTTTTATGCAAAATATGCAAGATCGCATAAATATTGCGCAGAAAATGTGCAAAACAATGCAAAATACACAATTTCATTCAAACGATTATAACGATTTCGACTTCGAACGAGAAACTCGCTAGCGACTAGTTAGTTGCATGAATACTGATTGTAACAAAGGAAAGAAATGAGGAAACGTTCTGGATGAACTTGCATTGCATGCGAGTGCTATCACATATTTGCATACAGCTCATTGGAGCAATCCAGCTCATTTACTCATCCGATCATCCACGCAATTCCCTCATAAAATAGTCGTCTTATTCGAGCCGACCAATGCAAAATTGAAATTCCACTTGTATTTGAAATGTTTCCAAGTCTCTACGCGCATCTCAATATCTCTAACTTCTATGGAAATTGATAGAGTAAAGCGAATTATAGCACAGCCACCCCATTTTGTTATGTAAATTATATTCAATATATGCCGTCAGCCACACTTCAAGAGTTTCTGAATTGAACCACTGTTGTCTAAAACAGGTGACGAAAGGTCTTCACTGCTGTGCTGCAATAAAAGAGTGGAATTTGTTGGTTTATTTATCCGGCTCACAATGATACCTCTTCACCAGCAATGAAAAACTTTTACCAAAAAAAAATGAACGAGCACTAAAATCTGGTGAATTTTTCAAGAAGGGACATAGTGCTAGGGGAAGGAGTAAAAGAAGAGGAATGTGATATCGTTGCTTAATTGGAAAGCGACGATGACAAATGAAATCCCCCTTCGCTCCCCAACCCATCCACACACATCACTCTCTTCCTCTCCCCACTCTCCCTTATCCGACGCATATAGTTAGAGATGAGCTCTCACAATTTGGTAAGGCGCTATTTAGTATTACATATGCAAAACGAAGCTTGACGCGAGGTTTTGTTTTACTCATATCCTCACGATATGCAAAAATTGTAATTCTATATGTGAGCAGTGAGAGCAAGAATTTTAATAGGCAAATAAATTTTTGCCTCCATCCATAAGAAACTTCAATAGTGACCATAGCCGATAAATAGAGGGCAACAAATAAGCAGATAAAGCAAAAAGAAAGCAAATTCGAGCACAACAAGCAAGTTTGATTTATATAAGCAACGATGTCAAGAGCAAAGAAAAAAGCCTCAATGAGCAAGAAAGTTTTCTACGATTTCTAACTCTCAAAACAAAAAATCGTACAAAGATTATTGAGTTTCTGGTGGCGCAAATGATATTAGCTAATAAAATAAGAATCGAAGCATTTTTTCCTTCCATAATTAGCCTCAAATCTCGACTTTTTAATTTCCATTAAACTGTTATTTACCATCTCATATTTGATTCCATAGCCCATTAACAACGATTCAACGATCAAAATTTTTCCATAAAACGTTGCCAAATGTGGCGAATTTAGTCGAGAAGAATGTTTATCGGGACAAAGACACCGCTTATATAGTGGCAATGATATGCATATTACAATCAGAATTAAAGCGGCAATAATATTTCATTTAATGTGATTATGTAAAATAGTCACAATAAGGACAAATTAGGTACTTTCATTGGTAATAATATTTCATTTCTTTTCCTTTCTTTGAATTAAACATTTCTTTGAATAACATTTCTTTAAAGTAGATTAATGATAATAACAATACATTCAAACATTTGCAGTCATTTAGATATCATTACAATAGCATAGATTTTGTATCGTTCACATGTAAACAATTTGAAGGTGAATCACAGGATTGGTTTGCGTTTGCGACAACAACTGCATGTCACCTTAGAGTAGGTGAGGAATTCTCGCCGAAAATCGAAGCTCTGGTTGTTTTCCGGTTTTCAAATTGGAATTTATCTGTTTTGAATTTAACGCTTTCAGCCGGAACTTCACTCAATGCCTTAGATCTGTAACCGACGATGTAATATCTGAAACGCATTCAATTTCAAGCTTGTTCCGGTTGTAACCGAATGCTTTTCGCTGTTTAGTGGTTGTCATTTTTCTTACTAAGCAAGATTGTTCAATGTTACCTTGATTAGACTAACACTTTATGCGTAGCACTGCAAGAGTGTTGTATTTGTGAGTTGAAGGTCAAGTAGACTGCTTAGGAGAAATCCGATGACAAAGAGTGGGTGGGCGGGGAGGGAGAGGAGGGGAGGGAGGAGAGGGGTTGGGAGGCGAAGGGGAGAGGAGAGAGGAAGGGAATATACATGCAAAATCACACTTCAAAGCGATCTAATATATACAAATAGATCACTGCAACAATTACTTTCGCATCACACTGATGCAATTGAAATTACATGCTTATTTACATCGAATATTAATCCATAATATAAACTTTCCCCCATTATTAGTATTTAGCACCTTTCTTCACGCTAAAGAATATTTTCACGTTTATAGTGTTCATTTTAGATTTCGTTTATTTGTTTTCTTCACTCAATTTCTTCACTACAATTTACTTTCATTGCTCCCATTGCAATAGATTTGATGGTTTCTTCTTTCTTGTTGTGTATATCGATACCTGAAATGGCGAACTTTGCTTTTTTTTGTCACAATTTCTCATACCATCCTTTAATCCTTTTTCTTTTTTCTGCATTGTTGTCCAGAATTAGAAAGCTACATTTGTTCGCCTCATTATATGAGACGTTATTTATTTATTTATTTATTTATTTATTTATTTATTTATTTATTTATTTATTTATTTATTTATTTATTTATTTATTTATTTATTTATTTATTTATTTATTTATTTATTTATTTATTTATTTATTTATTTATTTATTTATTTATTTATTTATTTATTTATTTATTTATTTATTTATTTATTTATTTATTTATTTATTTATTTATTTATTTATTTATTTATTTATTTATTTATTTATTTATTTATTTATTTATTTATTTATTTATTTATTTATTTATTTATTTATTTATTTATTTATTTATTTATTTATTTATTTATTTATTTATTTATTTATTTATTTATTTATTTATTTATTTATTTATTTATTTATTTATTTATTTATTTATTTATTTATTTATTTATTTATTTATTTATTTATTTATTTATTTATTTATTTATTTATTTATTTATTTATTTATTTATTTATTTATTTATTTATTTATTTATTTATTTATTTATTTATTTATTTATTTATTTATTTATTTATTTATTTATTTATTTATTTATTTATTTATTTATTTATTTATTTATTTATTTATTTATTTATTTATTTATTTATTTATTTATTTATTTATTTATTTATTTATTTATTTATTTATTTATTTATTTATTTATTTATTTATTTATTTATTTATTTATTTATTTATTTATTTATTTATTTATTTATTTATTTATTTATTTATTTATTTATTTATTTATTTATTTATTTATTTATTTATTTATTTATTTATTTATTTATTTATTTATTTATTTATTTATTTATTTATTTATTTATTTATTTATTTATTTATTTATTTATTTATTTATTTATTTATTTATTTATTTATTTATTTATTTATTTATTTATTTATTTATTTATTTATTTATTTATTTATTTATTTATTTATTTATTTATTTATTTATTTATTTATTTATTTATTTATTTATTTATTTATTTATTTATTTATTTATTTATTTATTTATTTATTTATTTATTTATTTATTTATTTATTTATTTATTTATTTATTTATTTATTTATTTATTTATTTATTTATTTATTTATTTATTTATTTATTTATTTATTTATTTATTTATTTATTTATTTATTTATTTATTTATTTATTTATTTATTTATTTATTTATTTATTTATTTATTTATTTATTTATTTATTTATTTATTTATTTATTTATTTATTTATTTATTTATTTATTTATTTATTTATTTATTTATTTATTTATTTATTTATTTATTTATTTATTTATTTATTTATTTATTTATTTATTTATTTATTTATTTATTTATTTATTTATTTATTTATTTATTTATTTATTTATTTATTTATTTATTTATTTATTTATTTATTTATTTATTTATTTATTTATTTATTTATTTATTTATTTATTTATTTATTTATTTATTTATTTATTTATTTATTTATTTATTTATTTATTTATTTATTTATTTATTTATTTATTTATTTATTTATTTATTTATTTATTTATTTATTTATTTATTTATTTATTTATTTATTTATTTATTTATTTATTTATTTATTTATTTATTTATTTATTTATTTATTTATTTATTTATTTATTTATTTATTTATTTATTTATTTATTTATTTATTTATTTATTTATTTATTTATTTATTTATTTATTTATTTATTTATTTATTTATTTATTTATTTATTTATTTATTTATTTATTTATTTATTTATTTATTTATTTATTTATTTATTTATTTATTTATTTATTTATTTATTTATTTATTTATTTATTTATTTATTTATTTATTTATTTATTTATTTATTTATTTATTTATTTATTTATTTATTTATTTATTTATTTATTTATTTATTTATTTATTTATTTATTTATTTATTTATTTATTTATTTATTTATTTATTTATTTATTTATTTATTTATTTATTTATTTATTTATTTATTTATTTATTTATTTATTTATTTATTTATTTATTTATTTATTTATTTATTTATTTATTTATTTATTTATTTATTTATTTATTTATTTATTTATTTATTTATTTATTTATTTATTTATTTATTTATTTATTTATTTATTTATTTATTTATTTATTTATTTATTTATTTATTTATTTATTTATTTATTTATTTATTTATTTATTTATTTATTTATTTATTTATTTATTTATTTATTTATTTATTTATTTATTTATTTATTTATTTATTTATTTATTTATTTATTTATTTATTTATTTATTTATTTATTTATTTATTTATTTATTTATTTATTTATTTATTTATTTATTTATTTATTTATTTATTTATTTATTTATTTATTTATTTATTTATTTATTTATTTATTTATTTATTTATTTATTTATTTATTTATTTATTTATTTATTTATTTATTTATTTATTTATTTATTTATTTATTTATTTATTTATTTATTTATTTATTTATTTATTTATTTATTTATTTATTTATTTATTTATTTATTTATTTATTTATTTATTTATTTATTTATTTATTTATTTATTTATTTATTTATTTATTTATTTATTTATTTATTTATTTATTTATTTATTTATTTATTTATTTATTTATTTATTTATTTATTTATTTATTTATTTATTTATTTATTTATTTATTTATTTATTTATTTATTTATTTATTTATTTATTTATTTATTTATTTATTTATTTATTTATTTATTTATTTATTTATTTATTTATTTATTTATTTATTTATTTATTTATTTATTTATTTATTTATTTATTTATTTATTTATTTATTTATTTATTTATTTATTTATTTATTTATTTATTTATTTATTTATTTATTTATTTATTTATTTATTTATTTATTTATTTATTTATTTATTTATTTATTTATTTATTTATTTATTTATTTATTTATTTATTTATTTATTTATTTATTTATTTATTTATTTATTTATTTATTTATTTATTTATTTATTTATTTATTTATTTATTTATTTATTTATTTATTTATTTATTTATTTATTTATTTATTTATTTATTTATTTATTTATTTATTTATTTATTTATTTATTTATTTATTTATTTATTTATTTATTTATTTATTTATTTATTTATTTATTTATTTATTTATTTATTTATTTATTTATTTATTTATTTATTTATTTATTTATTTATTTATTTATTTATTTATTTATTTATTTATTTATTTATTTATTTATTTATTTATTTATTTATTTATTTATTTATTTATTTATTTATTTATTTATTTATTTATTTATTTATTTATTTATTTATTTATTTATTTATTTATTTATTTATTTATTTATTTATTTATTTATTTATTTATTTATTTATTTATTTATTTATTTATTTATTTATTTATTTATTTATTTATTTATTTATTTATTTATTTATTTATTTATTTATTTATTTATTTATTTATTTATTTATTTATTTATTTATTTATTTATTTATTTATTTATTTATTTATTTATTTATTTATTTATTTATTTATTTATTTATTTATTTATTTATTTATTTATTTATTTATTTATTTATTTATTTATTTATTTATTTATTTATTTATTTATTTATTTATTTATTTATTTATTTATTTATTTATTTATTTATTTATTTATTTATTTATTTATTTATTTATTTATTTATTTATTTATTTATTTATTTATTTATTTATTTATTTATTTATTTATTTATTTATTTATTTATTTATTTATTTATTTATTTATTTATTTATTTATTTATTTATTTATTTATTTATTTATTTATTTATTTATTTATTTATTTATTTATTTATTTATTTATTTATTTATTTATTTATTTATTTATTTATTTATTTATTTATTTATTTATTTATTTATTTATTTATTTATTTATTTATTTATTTATTTATTTATTTATTTATTTATTTATTTATTTATTTATTTATTTATTTATTTATTTATTTATTTATTTATTTATTTATTTATTTATTTATTTATTTATTTATTTATTTATTTATTTATTTATTTATTTATTTATTTATTTATTTATTTATTTATTTATTTATTTATTTATTTATTTATTTATTTATTTATTTATTTATTTATTTATTTATTTATTTATTTATTTATTTATTTATTTATTTATTTATTTATTTATTTATTTATTTATTTATTTATTTATTTATTTATTTATTTATTTATTTATTTATTTATTTATTTATTTATTTATTTATTTATTTATTTATTTATTTATTTATTTATTTATTTATTTATTTATTTATTTATTTATTTATTTATTTATTTATTTATTTATTTATTTATTTATTTATTTATTTATTTATTTATTTATTTATTTATTTATTTATTTATTTATTTATTTATTTATTTATTTATTTATTTATTTATTTATTTATTTATTTATTTATTTATTTATTTATTTATTTATTTATTTATTTATTTATTTATTTATTTATTTATTTATTTATTTATTTATTTATTTATTTATTTATTTATTTATTTATTTATTTATTTATTTATTTATTTATTTATTTATTTATTTATTTATTTATTTATTTATTTATTTATTTATTTATTTATTTATTTATTTATTTATTTATTTATTTATTTATTTATTTATTTATTTATTTATTTATTTATTTATTTATTTATTTATTTATTTATTTATTTATTTATTTATTTATTTATTTATTTATTTATTTATTTATTTATTTATTTATTTATTTATTTATTTATTTATTTATTTATTTATTTATTTATTTATTTATTTATTTATTTATTTATTTATTTATTTATTTATTTATTTATTTATTTATTTATTTATTTATTTATTTATTTATTTATTTATTTATTTATTTATTTATTTATTTATTTATTTATTTATTTATTTATTTATTTATTTATTTATTTATTTATTTATTTATTTATTTATTTATTTATTTATTTATTTATTTATTTATTTATTTATTTATTTATTTATTTATTTATTTATTTATTTATTTATTTATTTATTTATTTATTTATTTATTTATTTATTTATTTATTTATTTATTTATTTATTTATTTATTTATTTATTTATTTATTTATTTATTTATTTATTTATTTATTTATTTATTTATTTATTTATTTATTTATTTATTTATTTATTTATTTATTTATTTATTTATTTATTTATTTATTTATTTATTTATTTATTTATTTATTTATTTATTTATTTATTTATTTATTTATTTATTTATTTATTTATTTATTTATTTATTTATTTATTTATTTATTTATTTATTTATTTATTTATTTATTTATTTATTTATTTATTTATTTATTTATTTATTTATTTATTTATTTATTTATTTATTTATTTATTTATTTATTTATTTATTTATTTATTTATTTATTTATTTATTTATTTATTTATTTATTTATTTATTTATTTATTTATTTATTTATTTATTTATTTATTTATTTATTTATTTATTTATTTATTTATTTATTTATTTATTTATTTATTTATTTATTTATTTATTTATTTATTTATTTATTTATTTATTTATTTATTTATTTATTTATTTATTTATTTATTTATTTATTTATTTATTTATTTATTTATTTATTTATTTATTTATTTATTTATTTATTTATTTATTTATTTATTTATTTATTTATTTATTTATTTATTTATTTATTTATTTATTTATTTATTTATTTATTTATTTATTTATTTATTTATTTATTTATTTATTTATTTATTTATTTATTTATTTATTTATTTATTTATTTATTTATTTATTTATTTATTTATTTATTTATTTATTTATTTATTTATTTATTTATTTATTTATTTATTTATTTATTTATTTATTTATTTATTTATTTATTTATTTATTTATTTATTTATTTATTTATTTATTTATTTATTTATTTATTTATTTATTTATTTATTTATTTATTTATTTATTTATTTATTTATTTATTTATTTATTTATTTATTTATTTATTTATTTATTTATTTATTTATTTATTTATTTATTTATTTATTTATTTATTTATTTATTTATTTATTTATTTATTTATTTATTTATTTATTTATTTATTTATTTATTTATTTATTTATTTATTTATTTATTTATTTATTTATTTATTTATTTATTTATTTATTTATTTATTTATTTATTTATTTATTTATTTATTTATTTATTTATTTATTTATTTATTTATTTATTTATTTATTTATTTATTTATTTATTTATTTATTTATTTATTTATTTATTTATTTATTTATTTATTTATTTATTTATTTATTTATTTATTTATTTATTTATTTATTTATTTATTTATTTATTTATTTATTTATTTATTTATTTATTTATTTATTTATTTATTTATTTATTTATTTATTTATTTATTTATTTATTTATTTATTTATTTATTTATTTATTTATTTATTTATTTATTTATTTATTTATTTATTTATTTATTTATTTATTTATTTATTTATTTATTTATTTATTTATTTATTTATTTATTTATTTATTTATTTATTTATTTATTTATTTATTTATTTATTTATTTATTTATTTATTTATTTATTTATTTATTTATTTATTTATTTATTTATTTATTTATTTATTTATTTATTTATTTATTTATTTATTTATTTATTTATTTATTTATTTATTTATTTATTTATTTATTTATTTATTTATTTATTTATTTATTTATTTATTTATTTATTTATTTATTTATTTATTTATTTATTTATTTATTTATTTATTTATTTATTTATTTATTTATTTATTTATTTATTTATTTATTTATTTATTTACTCATATTATTTCACTTTATTTATTTATTTATTTATTTACTTATTTATTTATTTATTTATTTATTTATTTATTTATTTATTTCAAGGTGCTGAAAGGTGAAAACATTCAAGTATGAACAGCAAGGAGCATCTTTTGCAACTGTACAATATAGAAGATTAACTTAGCATAAAAATACATAAGCTCCATGCAAAAAGTTCGGAGTAGTTACAAATGGATTACTGAGGAACTTTGCGATTTACTCTCCATAATTGTTTCTCAAATTATCACTCGTATATTTACAATTAATAAATACAATAATTGGCTGCAAAGGAAACGGTTCACACTTTCATCGAGAAGCAAAAATGTGAGAGGTATCTGCCTTCATGAAACGTTATGATTCTATTCTATGGGAATAGTCAAACGTCCCACTGTGGATAATAAAGAAATTCAATTAGTGTTCGCATGATCTATGGGAATGCTTTTATTGAAAGTGATTAGCGAAAAGCGAAATCGTCTGATTAATTGGGCATATTGACAATTTTCGCGCACATTAAACAAAATTGGCGCCTATGAGCAAAAATGTGTGAACTTTTACAAAATCTATATGCATAAGAGAATTGCGTCAATGGTTTCATATAGATGAGTATAGCAATTGGAGGTTTAAATGAACGAAATGCAGTCTCTATTCGATCTTTATTATCGAAATATGAAAGAATTTCTATAGGGTACTGATCGATATGTGAATTCAAAAAATTTCAAATATTAAAAAAAAAAAGAAATTATATTCAATGAGCGAAAGTTAATGAGCTACTTGTTATCGCACTTATTAGATAAACGAAATTAATCAGTGCAATTAGCGGTAAAAATTTTCTAATCATCTGAAATAAGTAAAAATAAAAGGAAACACTGTCTTAGGCGTTTTAAAAGACTTCCGTGTTCAGCCGAAGAAATTCTCGATGTTCACATTTATTCTCATAACTTTTCCCATAGCATGGGAAATTTTGGGATTTTTTGGAGGGGAAATTTTATGAATTTTTAGGGAAAAAAATCGAAAATTTTCGCAATAATTCTTTTTATATCTCAAAATTAAAGTAGGAAATAATTTCTATTGATCTAGTTGTGCCGATTTCTATTATTTCCTCCGAGTTTCATTTTATAATAAATGAGCGACTCAAAATAGACTGCTTCCTTTCTAATCATTTGTGTTGTTGTAATCAAACGTTGCCAATGAAAATTTAAACTTTCACTCCATCTTTTATTAGCATATCTCATTTATCTTTTAATTATAAATTATCGACTTAATTAGAAATATTTAACGAAATTAAACGAATTTTAATCTGCAATTGTTTATCTCGAGAAATATTTTCAATGTAGATCCGATATGATTAATCCTTTATTAGATTATTGAGAAATTTATTCAAGAAATTAAAATATTTCTATGAGTACGTACATATTTTGATGTGGAAACGATAGCAAAACAAACGCACATCGTTGCACCACAAATGTTTATCGCTCAAAAATAAGACAGTATGACATTTTGCGTTGCATTAAATGGAACATTCGATGATAACGGATGTTATAAGTGCTGGAAAAATGGGCTGGAAAAAGTGGGAAAAAACGACGATCTCGATTTCCGGTTCGATTGCAATCATATATCTTAAAGGAAGTTGCATTGAAATATGTGTCTTTCCCCTTATTACATTCGAAGGTCCAAATATTTCCATCGCATCGTTATGTTCCAACTGAACTT
The DNA here is from genome assembly GCA_037389465.1 of Baylisascaris procyonis. Taxonomy (NCBI): domain Eukaryota; kingdom Metazoa; phylum Nematoda; class Chromadorea; order Rhabditida; family Ascarididae; genus Baylisascaris; species Baylisascaris procyonis. The sequence continues at coordinate 47,467 of JAZARR010000024.1, forward strand.
TTTCACGTGCTGGAGGGGGAGGGGGAAGGGTGGGGAGTGGCGGGGAAAGGATATTCGCCAATTATAAAACAGAGCTCGTTATCAACGGGCAGTTTTATTATGCTTAATGCTCTTTAGCTCAAAAATATAACATAGTTTCGCATTAAACACGCAGCTCTCCAGGTTCCTCTACACAATCACGGTGTTCTCATACATGAAAGAGGTGGCAGATATATGGACGACTAAGAGATTATTCACGAAAGGTGCTCATTAATAACTGTGCAGTAGAGCCTTAGTTATACGGTTTTCACTGGCATATATGTGAGGGGAGATTAGAGCTCGAACTTTCCGAGCTGCAGGATTCTGTTACTGAATTTGAATGTTTCTAAATCACGAATGCTTGAATAGCTCGAAAATCCTTGAACTTTAAAGCGTCACCAGTTAAGCCTGAGATTCTGAAAGTGCAGCTTAAAGTTTTTTGAGCCTCGGTCGCATCCGAGTCGGCAATTTCCATTCAAAATTTAATCAAAACGTGTAAAACTCCGCAGTTTTCGAATATGCATCCATTACTCATCATCTAAGTATAGCTAAAACTCGTTTTTTTGCAAATGCGTCATTATTTTTTCTGTTTTGGACCGTGATCTCGGCTAGACATTCGAACGAGTGTGAGTAACTTCTTAAATATCTGATCGCAAAAAATTGCACTCAAAGCGACAAGCAATTATTATTGTAGTGCATGGGATCATTCACATAATCATTCATACTATGATACGCTTATTTCAATGCTGAATGCTTTCATGTGAGAAAACCATTAATGATCGTTCAGTATTTTAGATCTCGGAGATTTCAATCGCTAGAATATCATGCTCTCACTTAAAAATGAGGAATCGAATCGAAAATTTCATGGATTCCGGCATGAGTCTATGACAGCAATCTCCATATGGTTATCAACCTTTATGATTTTGGCAACAACATTCTGCTACTTGATAATTGTTATTGTTTTGCATTTAGCACAATTATTCTCTACAAAAGAATCGGAAGGAATAATAAATAATTTTTGATAAGTGCAAAGAAAATTGAACTTTTAAACACAAATATTCTTTCCGGCATTTACCGAATTTAGCACTATGAAACGAGAGAGATTAGTCAAATTAAGCGCGAATACTATACTTGCGTGTTTGGCATATCCGGTTCTGTGGGAAAAAATTTTCTAATGTTGAAACATTTAATTCGCCCATTTGGTCTGTAGGCGTGCATGATCGTTGCGAAACGCCCATTCACACATCATATCCGCAAGAAAAATGAACAGAAATATGATTGCAACTTCCACTGTCTCTTTCCGTAAGAAGGTTCACAAGCATCCTTTGGCAATTTCGCCAAACGGGAGCAAAATTACATTCCCACAAGAAAATTTTTAACTTTCTCGCGAGTGTTCGGCTTCAATAGGAAGCGGCAGCCGAATCAGTAGACATCTCGCACAACAAGCCCAAGATTTTTTTTAAGAACGAAGCAGCGGAAGTGGTCGAAAAGACTCAGAGAACGAAAGCTCGATATACGCTAGACGATGACGCTTTACTTAAAGAGTATAGTACAAGCTGAGATAATTTTCCCCTCGCATGCCAATTTACTTTCGCATACGACTTCGCTTCAGTAGTAGGATAATATGATACAGGTAATTAATACGAGGTCTGAAGGATCACTAAGGGTGCCTGATTCGACCACGATGGACAAGCCATGCGATTAGTCCAATAGAGGATCATTAAAGATTCGCATAACCGCACTAATACCATTGCTTTTCAGCAGGGACTCTTCTAGGCCATCAAAATATGAATGAAGCACAAAGTGCCGAACAACGTAGGAACAGAGGCGCAATTGTCGTGCAGCAAACAATGACAGCACATAGACTATTCGTATACCGTTTGCAGTAACTTAGACAACACCTGGAAAGTGCGAAAGCGCTTTTTGATTTTCCCGTTTTTCTAAAGAAAATAACCCCTCTTATTGCTAAAAGTTGAAGATAGCAAGGGTTAATAACCTCTTTCATCATCATTTGGTGCCCAATAACTTCCTCTACGATAACAACGAATTCGCCTTGTAGCTGTTCGCTGAGACGACTCTCAAATTCTCATCTTTTTTGTGTTTCTAGTAAAAATATACACAGGATAATCCAAGTTCGCTAGTCCGCCGACCGTAAAATATTTGACACGTGAGACATTGAAGAACGGCAAGAGCCACTGCGTGTGTAACAAGCTTTCTTTTCGGATCTTAAAAAGCCAGCGGCTCGTTTAACTACAAATCGCAAGTGATCGTCGGTGAGCTACCTGGTATAACTTCTTCCATAGTTGGCCAGAGTTGGGGCAACTTAAGCAAATGAATTCCTCTAATTTTCCACATTTCCCGATGTATGCTCTTATGATTGATAAAGCAGGATTTGCGATGGGGAGAGGGTATTCAACTCGCTAATCGCACCTACGTCATTTGAACCGGAACAAAAATGGCACAAAATCCTACACCGCCTAGTTCTCAAAAGAACTGTTTAAAATCGGTAGTGCAAACGACTCTCCAACCACATCCCTGCAACCAACAATAAGTTCGAAGTTAGCACTTTCGACCCCAGCAGCTCAACACCAAAATATTCGCTTGAGTAAGCGCAACATCGCCCAGCGCTCCCTGCGACCCCATAAGACACGCCAGAACAGCAGAAGTCACTGTGTGTGCAATATGCTTGCATACAACGTTTATATGGAAAGCACAAAGCCATCTTCAAATCTTTATTAGATTTAAAACACAGAACAGTATAAACACAACGAATGAAACGGTTGTGTGCAGCATTAGACTCGTCGAATAGTAAACAGAAAGAAGCACCTCAGTATGTCTCGCCGACCACTCCGAATGCTGAGCGCCAACAACGCTTCACCAGGCGCTGCAATTATTTGTAGCTCACGCAAAGTAAACAGACAGAAGAAGTGAGGTATCATATTGGAAGCAGAAGCAACTGGTCTCATTCCTAGAGCAGCTCAGACTTTGAAACTCAAAAACGAAGGGGACCGTGAACTAAAGACCCATCTCAGCCTCAGCTACTGTTGAGCAAAAGTCCTAAAAGTTCTCACAAAGACTGCGCCTTGCATGATCTGAACCTTACTTAAGCACGACAACGGCCGACTTGATGTTTTACATCAGAAAATTCTACCTCCAAATCCGGGACGGGAACCAGCCCAGTTTCTCAATACAACACCTGATACCTTAGGTAGACAAGTCCTCCTCGCCTCGTCGAAAGCGAAGTTATTTGAGCAGGAATTATACACTGGCCGACCATTGACGCAAACCAAGTATCGCTGCGAACAACCCAGGGCGAAGAAACCGTTCCTTCGACGAGTGCATGGTCGTACTAAACGGGCAATACGTATATTTGCAGTGATGAACATAAATGAATCATAAGAATGTAGTGAGCCCGAGGTGCCAATGCGATTAGCTAGGATTTCCAACGATTGCGTAAGCAATATTCTAAGAAATCTAGGCAAATGCACTGTTCTCTAAATATTCCGAATGCATCAATCGCAGTATTCACATTATGTGGATGGGTTCACTGATTGATACGAGTCGAAACGTAGTGAATAAAATCATAAGATTTGTGACACTGATAGTAGTTTACTGAAACGGTATCGCCTACATGTGCAAGTGAAATCGTTCAATCCGATATGGAGAAGTAGGAAAATTGAATGAAATAATGGAAAGCTATCAATAGCACTTCGACGAACCACAGAACAAACAACGTCGCTATAGCATGCATTCTTTCGCCGACAACTCCCCAATCACTCTAAATTATGTATAGCAATGTTTTAATCCTCATATCACTCCAGTGATAAGGGATACCTGGCTACTTCTACTACCTTCAGCTAAAACACCCACTACTCGGCGCAACAAGCCCTTCACTTTCACCCATGTGAAACATAGGCCGTAATCGAAAGGAAGATAAAAAACTTGCCTTTCGTAACCACGACGGCTGGTTCGGCTGCTGCCTCCGGTGCTGGAGCCACTGGAGGGGAGGCAACCACTGGAGGGGCGGCAACCACCGGAGGGGCGGCAACCACCGGAGGGGCGGCAACCACCGGAGGGGCGGCAACCACCGGAGGGGCGGCAACCACCGGAGGGGCGGCAACCACCGGAGGGGCGGCAACCACCGGAGGGGCGGCAACCACCGGAGGGGCGGCAACCACCGGAGGGGCGGCAATAAATGTAGGAGGGACGACGAATGGAGGAGGGACGACGAATGGAGGATGGACGACGAATGGAGGATGGACGACGAATGGAGGAGAGGGTGCGAATGGAGGAGGGGGTGCGAATGGAGGGGCAGCCATTGGAGCAGGGGCAACGTCTGGAGCAGGGGCAACGTCTGGAGCAGGGGCAACGTCTGGAGCAGGGGCAACGTCTGGAGCAGGGGCAACGTCTGGAGCAGGAGCAACGTCTGGAGCAGGAGCAACGTCTGGAGCAGGAGCAACGTCTGGAGCAGGAGCAACGTCTGGAGCAGGAGCAACGTCTGGAGCAGGAGCAACGTCTGGAGCAGGAGCAACGTCTGGAGCAGGAGCAACGCCTGGAGCAGGAGCAACGTCTGGAGCAGGAGCGACCATCGGGGCAGGAGCTACAACTGGATAAGAAGCTACCACCGGCGGGGCAGCGGCTGCCGGGAGAGGAACTGCCTCAGCTGGGGGAACTTCGACCGCCATGGTCGTCGTGGGGCTGCCGCCACAAACCCCCACGTAAATTTTCTCCACGCACATATCGGATGTTTCGTCAAGAACGAGATCGCCCGGGCACTCCTTGGCGTGAGCACGGCTGCCGGCACATGATATGTAGAACGGCATGCAACCGACATTATAATCGCCATCTGAACGCTGACCGCAGAAGCCGCTGTCAACTGAAAAGCAGCAACATTTCCTTAGGTGACCTTGTGGGAAGCAAGAGGTAAACGGAGGCGCTTTCGCCCTCCTCACAGTCGAAATCTAGTCCTGTGGCAATTCACGAGTTCCGTTACCGTTACAAAACTTCTTTTCAATGAAGTATTCGGAAATGATTTATAAAAACGCTAAAGTAGACGATGGAGAATCGGTTAATGTAAACATTTGAATCATTACGAGGCTCAGTTGCAGTGAACACTGGGGCGAATCCAGGAGACGGCCTTTGAGAAGCATAATCCCGACAGGACGACGCATACCACCTGCAAATAAAATATAAAAATTTCTTGCTGGGTTGAAACCCCACTCATACCTTTTAAGGCTTACATCTGCGAACGTTACGTTCTTGCCTGCTAAGACCTACACCTTTGTTCTCACGATTCAGCTTCAAAATACCCCAGAAAAAGTAAACTCAATCATGATTTTATCGCAACCAGAGAGGAAACGTTAACAAACCATCGTGCGCCCATGGGGGAAGGTTCTTCGAGCAACGGGTCCAATTCCCCCCTTCTCACGATCTTCCCACGACTCCTTCCACTTCCCATTCACCCCTTTCCACGATCAGATTCTAAAAATGTAAGAATTCACCACAAATGGCAGCTTTCTTCGTGCATTCCCTCTTGCTACTGCTCCACCACGCATAAGAACGGTGAGCATGCACGTGAGCACATGCTGCACCAATACGCATTCCTCGCAAGTGAAAACAAAACTTGCACAATCGTGACGACACAGCAAACCCTCACTTAGGTACGCATTTGGTTGTAGGCTGGTCGAAGAACATTCCATCACGGCAGGACATGACTTGCGACTTTCTGCTGCTGCAAGTCACGAATTGCGGAACGCAACCCACCGCATATGGTCCATCGCGCCTCCTGCTGCAGAAGCTGGCACCTAAAATTTACAACAGATCACCACCAAGATCCTGGCTTTGGGAACCCAATCACCAGTGAATCACCTCAAACATAAGCATTACACCAAGGAAAACGTGAATTCGCCCTCGCATACCTCACTTTTTGTTATAGAACGCCTCCACACACGATCAGGCCCTAAATAAGCCCAAGCAACAACAAGCGCTACCACACACGCCACGCTCTCTACCACTCGCTTCAGAGTGACAGCCGCACCGATAGGGCATACGCCTCTCGCGAAATTGGCAACACCCGAAGTCTGATTACGAACAGAGGAACTGCATCTTAAAAGAAAAACAAGAAGACGAAGAAGCTGTCAAATACGGAGATTCAATGCGATCCCAATGTAGCTTTCAGTCGATGTATGTTGTGTCAAACAACCAAATGACAAATAAACATACCTCCGATGCCGAGTCCTGTGACTTCCACATGCGTTGATGCAATCCAAGTGACTGAAAGAAACTTTGCAGCTGAATTGCTTTGCAGCTTAATTGAACGCCTGATAATGCACATCACATATTACGTTCCAGAAACCAGCAAATTTAGTGATTCTAAGGCTTCGGAACGGGCGGTTTCCGAATGCCTTCGCGTAAACCTCAGTAACGGGGAACAAATCATAGAAACAAAAAGTGAACAAAACACAGGTCAAGGCTCCGTAAATGCCTCTCATAAACTCGCTTGGTTTTGTGACTAATTTCTTACTTAATGACCAAAGGGTGCTTAGGAAACGATTGAATCCCCAGCCAAATCGTTCACTCAACCGCCCCGACTCGACGACAGGAAAGTCGGCGACTATTACGTTCCAGTCTCATAAACGACCTCGATACTAACATTAACAGCCACAGGGTGAGTATAACACTAACCAAGAGCCAGCAGAACATAGAACATCGACTTCATGGCGCCGCACAACACCGCACCAAAGCAACGACTCCTAAACGACACTGAACAGTTGAGGCTTCAATGCAAACACATCTATTTATATTACTATTGGAGCTTATAGAGGAGACCCTTCGGGTTGGTGGGTAAGAGTTGTGATTTTTACTATGATGGGTTGTTGCATTCTAGCCTTTGCAAAAAATGATCGACAATGAATAAAACGATATGAATTCCCCCCAACTAAATCGAATGAATTCACGACATTATATTATACAAGTATTAAAGAAATATGATAAGTAAAAATCAAAGACATAGGAGCTGAATCGAGACAACTCTTTAGTCTAGCATCAACATTGATCTACTTATTGATTGATCAAGTTGTTGATATTCATCTCAGGTAGATCACGTTTATCATGTTTTCACCAGCTGTTTCATCTTTTGCTCTATTTGCTAATGTGACCTTCTTTTAATGTCGTCCACATATGTTGTACAATTACTGCCAGATACTGAGGTTGAAACATGTGACTATCATAGTTGGCAATATGATATGTAGCATCTTCAAAGCAGGTTGATGCAACGAAGCATGTTTACTGACACTTCCATAAGTGAAACGAGTGAGGGTGTGATTGCGGGATAAAGTCATATGAGGATGACTGAAGCGGAGTGCATATTGACTGTCATTTAGCATCCCAACATCCTATAGTGAAAGATAGCCTGTTTCTATGCTCGGAATATCTTTTTGAAACGATATTATGTTATATACTACATTCTTGCATATTACCACTAGAATTGCAGTGTTTGCAACATTTCGAAATGAATATATATTCGAATAAAGAGAATGAAACAGCTTGTGGGGGGATGGTGGGGGGGGGGGTGTTGCGAGTGGGAAGCACAGACTATGCCGTTAGCGAATTTAAGAACGAATATGTCGTGGGAGAAAGACCAAAAAAGCGAATGAGCGGATACATGAGAAGAACAGCTGGAGGCCACTTCTCCTAACCACCATGTTATTGATACAGTCAGGGGTATTTTGAAGAGGGTATCATTCGTGAGGTGATAGAGTTGTGTTCTGCAACTTTTGCCACCTGTGGAAGATTATTCAGCAGAGTTTCATCACTAGTCTTAACGAAAGAGTTAGGAAAGATTTTACTGATGACAAAAAATGCTCTTTGTTATTCAAATTTTTCGGAGAGAGAAGAAAACGTTTATATTAAGAAAGAAGAAAAAGATTCTTCTATTCATTAACTACGTATTTATTCAATCATTTTTTATACTAAAAAGACCATAAATTTCTCAACTATGGAAAATTATTTCGTTTATGACAAGTCTCTTTTGCAACCTTATCTTGATGAACCCCTCCGCTGAGTGCATATTTCCTGAACATAATTTGAGCGCGTATAATTAAAAAAAAAAAACGATTTTTTAGCATTTTATATGCTCCCAATGGCGCAGTTTTTCAGCACAATTTTCGAAACGCTTAGAATTCGCCGCAATAAGCATCGAATAAATCCATAAATCGCATTTTATTCATTTATAGCGTAAATGTGGTCGATCTTCATATGCGATTCAACAGCTCAATGCTGTTTGTTTGTTATTTATTGCTCAACTGTTATTCCTAGTGCACAAATATTTCTCCGTATCATAGTTTTCTTTATTGATCTTGCTCTTTCAAAGGTTTCATTATTTCGTCGCTAAATCTGTCATTGTCGCATTGCCTTTAACTTTGATGGATGGTTAAATGCATATGGCGCTTTCTTCCTCGCAGCAACAAGGCGATTCCTTGCAAGACTGTCAAAGAATAGTTGTTCCCCTTGTATACGGTCCCCAGCATGGAGCACCTCCAACGTGAAAATTTTCTTCACTAATAACATATCGTATAAAATCATCAAGACAACATAGTCAATTCTGTGAAGTGAACGAAATATCCGCAAATCTCGCCAATTCACACATTCGTTGCAAGTATCCGTAAAATCGTGCCATCCTCTTTATCCATTTACATGAGCCTGAGGTTTACCAACTTTAAAATACTGCTTCTCACGAGAATGTTGTACTGTCATGCTCGCTTTGAACTCCCACATAATGCGATTCACGTTGCTCTCGATTGTCTGAGTGCAATGAGCTCGGCAACAATCAGCGCCCTGTTTCCTCTCGAAATGCCAGATTGCATTGCAGCGCACCTTCTTATTTCGATAGGGCGAAAAAACTTGTAAGAATCTGACTATGAAAACAAATGACCAAAAAAACGACAACGATGTTGTAAATATGCTATGAACTAACATTTGCCCTGTGTTGTTATAGCACTGAGTTTGAAGTTATGTTCAACTGTGAAATATCATGCAGTAGATCAATTCCATGCGTCCGGCCAGTTGCTGGCCAAAACATACTTAACTGATGGGATATGTCAGATCAGCATAAGTCACTCAGCGTGCAGCAAACTTTCTTGAAATGCTTTTGAAGAAGGCATTATTTCAGAGATTCTTTTATCAAACTTTACCTATTTATTAAAAACACAATAGTATGAACGCAACAAAATAAACGCTTGTGTGCAGCATTAGACGCATCGAAAAGTAGACATCACAAAGCGCTTCAATACGCTTCGCCAACATCTTCGAATATCGGGTGCCAACAACGCTTCACCAAATGCTGCAATTATATGTAGTTTAGACTAGCACATGTACAAAATCAGTACCACCCCAAAAGGAAAAGCAACTAATCTGATCTCCTACAATTGTTCAAACGTTCAAACTTTCAAAGTGGACGAGGTGTGTGAGCGAATCACACTACATCAACAAACGACATCCTGAGCGTGAACACTCCAAAACCACAGTTATATGGAAAAAAAGAAAAAGGATCAAGTCAAACTCGCAAACGACAACATTCGATCTCGAAACTGCAAGAAAAAGCGAGCTCAGTTTATCAATACATCAACCAGATACCTTAGGTAGACAGATCCTCTTTCTTTCGTCGAATACGCCGTATTTGCAGGAATTATATGTTGGGCGACCATTGACGCACACCAAGTACCGCGGCGAGCAACCCAAAGCGAAGAAACCGCTTTTGTGAGGAATGCAAGGTCGCACTAAACATATAGCATCTGCATTATAACAGAATGACGAATATGAATGCGGTAATATAATAATGTAGAGGAATCTGGAGCATGATCCTTATTTATTTTAACGTCCCAAGATGGGAGAAGATACAAAAGTGTGCAAACATGAACATACGGGATGCTAGAAATCCCTATATTGTGGAAAATTCCCCTAAAAAATTGCCAAGAAATGTGCTTAGAGGCACTGCGCGCTAAATATCGCAAATCAAGATCAACAGTATGCTGCATATGTTTTCATCTTCGAAATTGTGTCCCGCCTCTCCGACCCTCAAGCATTTCCAGCCCACATATTACGACGATAATAATCAGCATACCTTCTGGAGGTGTCGTTGGTACTACGATCGTCGCTTCCGGGGCGGGAGTTGCAGCAGTTGTTGGCGGCGGCGTCATTGTTGAGAGGCAGTCGCACCCTCTCACCTCACACTGTAAAACGAAAAAGCAGCACTAAAGCAGTGTCAAGGCAAAAGCGACCAACCCTACGCTAGATGACAAATCACCAGCATCAATCATCCTATCATCTACTTTTTTGTAACAATTACGAACTATTATATGACGACTTGAGGTATCTAGCGTCTTTGCTAACCGCTCATTGTTCAATCTTTGTCCAAGTCTGGCTGATAAACTGCTCACATATTTAAAGCATCTAGTGGCCCAAACATGATAACAAAATAGTCTTGGCAACAACAACATCTCAGGCAAATAATGAAGATCATTTGTAAATTGAAACGAATACCTTTGGAACACAAATCAGCCTCTTCTCATGGAACGTGAAGTCTCGAGGGCATGTTTTATAGACGGGTTGGCCATTGATGCAAGCAAAATACAGTGACGAACATCCCAACCCAAAGAAGCCGTTATTACGATGTCGGCAATGCTTCACTGAAGTAATGTTGCTTAAAAGTCTGTAGGTGGTATCATGTTCTCCGACATGGAGACTTAAGGAAATTGAAGGGAAAAGGATGAAATTATCAAAAGCGCCTTAACGAATCACATAAAAAACCTAGCTGATGAACGCAATCTTCTGAAACAATTTCACACTAATATTGGACATCATGATAAAGGACAGCTGAGGAATTCCACTGCCTTCAGCTCAAACATCCGCCATCCGATGTCAAAAGTCCTTTACCTTCATCCGCCTGAAGCATAGGCGGTTCTGTGAAAAAAGCAAAAAAAAAAATCCTACCTGTCGGAAGCATGACGGTTGCTTCGGCTGCGGTCTCCACTGGAGGAGCGTCAACCACTGGAGGAGAGGCAACCACTGGAGGAGCAGCAACCACTGGGGGATAATCAACAGCTGGAGGAGCGGCAACCACTGGAGGAGCAGCAACCACTGGAGGATACTCAACTGCTGGAGGAGCGGCAACCATTGGAGGGTACTCGACTGCTGGAGGAGAGGAAACTACTGGAGGATACCCAACCGGTGGAGGAGGAGCAACCATTGGATAAGAAGCAACCGCAGAGGGAGAGGTAACCACAGGGGGAGATGCAACCACGGGGGGAGATGCAACCACAGGGGGAGATGCAACCACATGGGGAGAGGCAACCACAGGGGGAGATGCAACCACAGGGGGAGAGGCAACCATTGGGGCTGCAGCAACCGCAGGAATCTCGACAGCCATGGTCGTCGTGGGGTTGCCGCCACATACGAAAGCGTAAATTTTCTCCACGCACATATCAGAAAGTTCGTCAAGAACGAGACTGCCTGGGCATTCCTTTGCGTGAGCACGTCTACCGACACATGATATGTAGGCCGATACGCAACCGATATTGTAATCGCCATCTTGACGCTGATTGCAGAAACTGCTATCAACTAAAAACCAGCAATATTTCCACAGGTGACGTTGGGAAAATACGATTTACACCTTTTAACAAAGTCCTCAAACTAACGGTAAAACTGAACAGCCTAAATATTTCAGCATTCTTTTTCATGAAAAGACAGCCCTGTGGCAACTCTTGCAACCGCCTCATTGATTGTCATGAAATCCCGTATCGATGAAGAGTCTGGATTGATTTTTAAGCGGGTCAAAGACGGGACGATGTCAACGGATGAAATAAACAATCAATAGAAATGCTCGAATTATTACGAGGTTCGGTTGGAGTGAACACTGGAACGAATGCGTGAGACGGTCTTTGATAGCCATAACCGTGACAAGATGAGGCGTACCATCTGCAACAATCAACATAAATTTCAACTAAGTTTTTTCCTAAATGAAAAAACGGGTTAAGAATATTTCCTGGAACTACCAATATCAGTGAATAAGGAATAAGGAATCGGAGAGCAATCAACGCATTTAGCAAATTTCCGGTACCAGAATGAAAACATTATCAAGGTGCTGCTGCCTTTGCCTAGACAGAAGGAAGATTCTTCAAGTATGAGGTTTACTTCACCTCTCCTCACGACTGCTGGAATGTAAGAAAATAGGACACGCCTTCCCAATGCATCCTTCTCGCAGCGACGATGGTATATCCTTGTGGTGCTTTCCCCTAAGACTTCTCGCAGGTGAATGCATAACCTTGAACATTCCCCACAACATCAGAAACACTTACTTAGGTACGCATTTGTTGGTACGCTTGTCAAAGAACTGTCCATCACTGCAAGACATGACATGCGATTTTTTGCTGCTGCAAGTCACAAATTGCGGAATGCAACCCACCGCATACGGTCCATCACGCCTCCTGACACAGAAGCCAGCCCCTAAAATACATGAAATATTAGCATCCAAGTGTACATTGTGACATTTTGCGCTTAGCAAACTTCGCCACTCAATGGTAATCACCAGCGGATCAACTCCACGATCATCTCACTGAATGAGGCGTAAATTTTTTGTCCTTCTACAGCCCATTCGTCGCTAAGGATTGTGTGCAGTGCTCGCTCAAGAACTCGAGGGGAATAAAAAGCGTTCGCACTCGTACCGCACATGTCCTCACTGCTTTCAAAGTGATAGCAAGACCCTATATGAGAAGTCCCTCGAGAGGTCCGCAACAATTGCAGCTTAGTTTTTAATAAAGGTCCTGCCTGCGACAATTGCAGCTTAGTTTTCAATAAAGGTCCTGCCTGCGAAATGCAAAACAAAAGAACCAAGAATTTACGACAAAGAAGGATGTTCTATATCGGGCCGGACACTGCAATCAACACCAGCTGATGTTACTGGAACGGACCGCTCTTCCACATGAAACAACGAAACGATGAGTAAAATGATATCGTACCTCCGATGCCGCGTACTCTACCTTCCACATGCGTTAACGCAACCCATACGACTGAAAAAAGACTGATTAAAAACTCAATCGAACACCGGAATCGTTCTGATACTAGCAAGTGTCAAGACTATCTGCATGTCAAACGGGACTTTTGCAGCTTAAGGAAATGCTTCATAATGGGCGTCACATATTACACTTCAGCCCTTGCTGAATTCTGATCTCTCGGACCGTGCTGATTACAAATACCTCCTGAAAACTCCAGCAAGCAGGGATGATACAACCGCTGATAAAGCAAAGGCATAGTTGGGAAAGGATCAAACCACAAATGAGAACCACTGCCGTGAACTTACTACTTTCTACGGTGATGTTCTCTCCAGAAGGTGATTCAGCCGACACCTAGACCACTCTCTTGTTTGCCTCTATAGACAGCACCTTTCCCGCCCTATAATTTCAACTAACTGACTCATCCGAGACGCTGATCTAAAGATATCACGGACTCCATGGTTAAACGTTAAATGCAGCGCTAACCTAGAGCAAAAATCAGCACAGCGGAAGCCGACTTCATGGCCCTACACGACTCGTCTCGAACTAACTGCTTCAACACAACAGTAAAGATTAAAATATTGGTGCAGAATAGTTTATTTGTACTACTTTCGGCTCTTATTGAAAATACCCTTGGGGTAGATAGAAGACTTTTGTAGTTTACTGTGATCTGTTGTTATATTCTGCCCTTGAAATTCATGACTTCTCGTTACGATGGCTTAAAATACCTAAGCGGAGATCAATGCCATCGCTCAGAAGCGCCGAAACCTCATCATCGTTCTTGTTCTTCTTGGTGAAGTTTCCGATCAGATCGAGGAGTGCAACTAGCAGTGCTATGGCATTGTGCTTCGTCTTTATTTCTTATTGACATCTGATCTGTCTTCAACATTGTCCTCTACTCTCTACTTTGTGCATGATTTGAAGCGGCTCTGTTTTACTAAACGATTGTTGCCACACGCCTGCTTCGAAGCATCTTGAAGAGGCTAATTGAATAAAGTACTTTTTTCCTGACTTCCGTGGATGGACGGCAATGATGAGGGAGGGTGTGGGACGTAGTCGTACGAAGACAGCAGAAACTTAGTACAAGTTGAGACCTGCTGTTCAATATCTGAAAATTGAAATTTTGGAGAAGCAGAAAAACATAGAATGCTTATGCGTGGGAATGAATATTATGACCTCAATAAAAAACATATCTTATCATCACATTCTTCGCTATTTGATCGAGGCTTATAGTGTTTGCAACATGCTGCAATGGACATGCATTCCACATTAGAGGCTGAAGGTAGGGAGATTCTAGATAGTTTTCAATTTTAATAGCGAATATATAATGTGAGAAAGGCATGAAACTAGCGTGTATTCAAGGAAAATCAATAAACGGTTTTCCATCTTTTATATATTTTTGCGTGTTAATTTTGCTAGCAGTTTTTCGGAGCCGCTGCTCCAATCAATCGGGTTTTTAACTCAATGAGTCCCAGTTTGCGGGAGGCGTTACATTAGAGAAGATAGATTTGCGTGCGAGCGATACTTCGTTTCACTGCTGGCCTGTTGCAACAACATTCCTGCCTTTGGCATAACAGAAGAACTAGGAATAATCTTTTTTTTTTTTGGGGGGGGGGAAAGGCTTCACTTTAATCTAGTTGGAGAGGATAAAAAAAGCGTTTATTTCAGACAACAGATAAAGCTTCCATTATCACAGAACAATAGCATGGTCATAATGAACAATATGGGCAGTAAGCAAAAAATATGAAAACATCCGCGATTATATGTAGTTACGAGTTCGCAACACAACGAACACAATCAAGTTCTCAGCGATAGCAGTATAGCTTATTCGACATTCTATAGTGGAAATCAGTATGTGAGACAATTCAAAGCGATATTACTTCTGAGTTCTACAAATGAGAAAATTTTTGACGAGTATACTTGGATCAAAACTGGCAAAATACTATCTATCAAATCTAGAGGTGAAGTAAAAGAAGTGATCATAAAAAATTATTTGTGAATCCTCTAAGAAAAGATTGCTTCGTCTTGCTGAAATATTATCGATGGTCATGTACGTAACGATAGCGGTTTTCTTTAACGATTCGATCCTTTTGTTCATTTGGTTCATTTCATTCACAACCGGTTTTCCTTTGCATCAATCATCATTGCTGTGATACGTTTCTTCGATAGTCGCTCCTATATGGGAACGCTGATTGACGTGTGCTCTCACTCTATTTTCCGATGCTTGTCCAATTATTTAGCATTTGAACATTTGCATTGGTTTTGTGATATCATTTGTAATAGCCATTTGTGCTTATTTATGCTTTAGAGTTGAATCGGCTTATCCGAATAGATAAAATTTATGTGCTTGTCGCTATGGTTGCGGATCCAGAATTTTCAGGATTAACCTAAACAATATGAAAAGGTAACGCACTGCATGCACAAACAATTCTATCATTTAAAAAAAAATTGTAGCAATATACAGTGTCAAATATTTTAATGGGGTTTTTTTTTTAATATTTATATGTGTAGATTTTTCGACTGCTTTTTGCTGAAGCTTCTTAGGGTGTCAATGTACATCCCAACTATAGTACACTTCATAAATGCACACCTCATTTAAGAACAATGATGCAAATATACAAAGATTAAAATGGCTATTTGCAAGGAATCGTATGATTTGTGATTTTTTAAGCCAGTTTAATGAGTGTACCTGCTAAATCAATTACAAGTGCGTAGAAAGCAAGTTTTCTTGTCCTTTCAGTACTATTTTATATTTCTCAATTAATTTCATTCGTTTTTTGTATTTCTAAATTTAACGTCAGTAGGTTTCGTAATGTTTGTAATTGAAAGTAATTCTTATTGTGTTGTATGATCGCCAAATCGTTGATATATTAATTGTGATTTTGTGCTCGTTTTATATTTGACCTTATTCGGCACTCTTCGCTTAGCACTTATATAACGTCCATATTTTTGTTCATCTGCTTCTGTTCTTCTTCTCCTTTCCATTTCCCTACTCACTGAAATCTTTTAGCATTTCTTCCTTCTCATTTCCCATGCCAGTTTGTATTTTAGTCTTCAAATGGAATCACCGAGGTTTTACTTGTGTGGAGTGTATCCAACAAATTTTACAGCTTTAGTTTCAGCTGATCCTCAGTCGAGACTACCAAGCAAACAGACAGTCATACTCATACATATTCGTGAGAGCATGCACATACGCGCATAGGTATAACTTCGACACAACGCTCTTTGTAGATGCAAATTTGCAAGTGCGCACAAAAATTGAATCTTTAGTGACAAATTTGCAACTGATCAGAAACGAAATGGTTTAGTGATTTGGCATTTTTGCTTGTAACATTCGATGCTGTAGAAATACGTCATAATCTACAAGAAATGAATTTCTTGAGCTGAATTTTAGACAAGAAATATTTAAATATAGGAATTGTGGTACTTTCCTGTTAGAAAAATGAAACCTATGAAGAAATTGGCACCAATATGTCGAGCGCGATGTTCGTTTTTGAATTTCAGATATTTTGAGAATCTTTTTTTTTTTCTTAAATCGAAAATCTTAATTTCTTACCGAACAAATGGATTAGTGATATACTATCATAGACTTCATATATCACAATGTAAACCGCACCGTTTATGGCATATAATTGATGCAGCTAGTGCAGATGTTCATCGTTGTTATGACAACAATAATCTTCTCCAATTAGGTTTGTAGGTTGACAGCTTCTAGCAGGTAAGGTTTTTTATCCTCTTCATATTCATATATGTGCTTAAAATATTTCAGTATTGTCCGATATTTTCATATAGGAATATATAAAAAATTGAAAGTTTTTAATCATGTGCAATCTTTGGAATCACCAAATATAATAGCTGATTTATGCGAGTTTTCGATCTAACTAAATATTAACAAAGACGCTCCATTTCTTTGTGTGATATATGAACCTACGTTTGTTGTATGCACATATATGCGCATATCTATATGTCTTTATGGTAATCGCAATTTTTCAAGCATGAAAGCTAACTAGATCGAGTTTTCTGAGTATGATCTACATCATAAATCTCCTATCCACACTTCAATTATCACTCAATTCCTATTTTTTTGTATTTCTATGCCTCAAATTTTTATTTTTAAAGTCTATTATAGCGAAGTTTTCTGCATATATGTATATGTAAATATCCATCTGCATAGTCTTTCATCTTGAAAACTTTTAAATCCTCAGCTGCGAAAATTTAACAACTCTAATTTACACCAATATTCAACTTAGTCTCTCAACTTTGAATAGAGTTATGTAGACTTTAGAGAATTGGTACAATAAACGTTCTTTTTCTCGATTTGCTTCACCAACTAGTTGCATTGATTACCAATAAAAAAATAGACTGTGCAGAATAATTTGTTCACATTTTAATCGATCCCATTACCCCGAAGAATCTTCAGTAAAGATTCCTCTTCCTGTTACCGAAAATATATAAAGTGGAAATTTAATCGATGTCATGCTCAGGATATTTTTAAATGCCTTTAAAAATCTTAAACTCATTTCGCAATTGATGTGTCAGCGGAATTATGGGCTAGATTGTGGGCTGAGTGGTTGATTTATGGGCTGTTTGTTCGTATAATGTGGGTTATACTCATTTCTAGCGTTAGTGGATTTCGAGTTGAAGTTATCAGATAACTGAGCATATATAGAGCTTATGCAGGTGAAAAAAAAAAAATCTTACAATTTGCAACAGCTATGAGAAGTTTCCAACCGAAAATAAAGCAGAATGAAAAAACAGTTCGGTCGAATACTCTTTGGCAAATATTCCTCGTTACCGAAGCAATGACTAGACGTAACAGCGTAGAGCTTAACAGCTAATTAGGGAAATTCTATGCAAAAATCGACAAATTTAGTGTCACTTTTTATGCGGATATTTATGCAAATATCGTAGAGAATATCTAACAATAGCGCAATAGATTTAGATGGAATGATAAGCGAGTTTTTAGAAATGGAGAAAAATATCCTCATGTGAACAATTCTACAACTATTTGATAATATCATGAAATCATCGAAAAAATGACCGCTAAGTCGAAGCAAAATATATAAAGGAGATCGGCTGCAAATGATCCATCAAACTGCAGCGCAATAAGATGATTTCAAACTTTAAAAAATGTGTCTATTCGCAAATGTGTGAGAAATATTCAACAAACTAATGTGAGTCGAAGCTACGAAATTTGCATAATCCATAGCCTCAGAAGAATTGAGCCAATTCCATTCCACCTTAATTATTAATGCTATCCAGACCTATTAAGGCGAAGTCATTATGTTTAAGAGAGATTTATGAAGTAGATTCAAATGGGACATTCAAAAATATCATATGAGCTCTTTTTTGAACTCTAACATTATGCCAAACTATGACAAACTGGCAACGACAATTTTTTTCAAACTATAAAACCTAAAAATAATAATACCAAACATTCACTTTTTATGAATAACAAATGGTTTGCTTATGATTAAATCCACAAAATAATATATATATTAAATCCACAAAATATTATATTATAAAATAAATACATTACAAAATATATTAAATCCACAAAATATATTAAATCCACAAAATAAACCATAATATCCACAAAATAATCCAAACAAAACATTCTGCAAACATTTGAGTCGGACCCCCTCCCATCAAACCATTTGCGGTTTATTTTTTGAAGGCAGTGTTTATAGAAAAAAAATAATAAATAACATAAAATAAGTCGACTTTTCCCAAATGAAATGTAAAAAATCGTCGCCATCATACTCGATTTTATAAATGCAAATTTGCAACGGGACGTAAAAATAAACTCTTTGCACAGATTTTGTTCGATTTTTTTTTGAGCTAAAACCTGAAATGCATTAGTGTGCAAATTTTATAATATTTTGGCCAGTCCTAATAGTTCTGCCAAGATGAGTTGCAGAAGCGCATATTATGACGGCACTCTGCATACTTCTCCACTCGTTATTTGGGTGGTCGATTCTCGTGCTGAAATGCAACAAATACATATAGAGTCGGCCATCCCCTCCTTTCTGGCTCTTCTCCTTTTCAATTTGTTGAGTAATTTAGGTGATGATATTATGGTACGGATTGATATATACGCATGGGTGTGCTTTCCCATATTTATTTCATTCGTTTGGTCATTTCAATTGAGTGCCCTAAAGGGATGAGGGCGTCAAGTTGGCCACATTAAGCGCATGATTTAGTTGGTCAAATTCTGACCAACTTATGGACGCTGGAATTAAAGTGACAAAGATCGCTGCAAAAGAAAATCATTTAAATTACTCAAATAGAAATAGAACGCCTTTTTTTGAATGTTAAGAAATAAAATCAATCAAATGCACATTCGTCATTATAAAAAAAGGAAATCAACATTAAACTTTTCATGACATTAAATTTACCTATTTGACGAGTTGACGATAGGATTTGACAAGAGTAGACGACGGAATCCGCATTCCAGTTCCTCGTTTGAGTGGGTAGGTGTTCGCCGAATATTGGTTGCAATTGAATGATCATTAGTCAAAGATGATAGGCTAATCAAATCGATTGATTTTTTGAACTAAAAATCCAAAAATCATTGCTGAAATATTTTGGTTCTTCTTAGAAAAGAAATTTGTGCATCATTCCAAGAGAATCTTAACGCTTCACTACATTTCTAAAAGTGAAGTCTTTTTTAAAGTATAGAAAGAGTTAATCAAGCGAAACCAATAACGTCTAATGACCGGTTTGAAGAACCTGAAATTGCTAATTTTCTAATTTGTTGAAAATTCTCCAAAAATTCCAAACAATTTTATTTCAAGCAATCGTATTTTCTGCTCTTTTCTTTGAATCATCTATCTTTTCGAGAGTGTTTTATGGCAATCGTTTTCTTTTTTCTATTAAGCACTTCTTTTAAACATGCCCTAAAGCAATATTTTTGGCGATAAACTTGTGAAAGCACTAATTCTGTGCAACTAAATATGCTTTAAAACTAAAAGTTCTATGAGTCGTTGTCCCACCTAGGTCGCCAATAATTAACTACAGGTTGCTGCATTTAATTCACCTGATTTTGCACTTATAAGGATTGATGCTAAACGCGTAATTATCGATCATTTCAATTGAATATCCACAATTTCTAAAAAAATGCAAATATTTCATTGATTGAAGTAGACAATTTAATGTTATTTTGTACGAAGTTCTGCTTCCACTTCATAATAAGACTAAACATGAATAATCTACGGTTGTTTATCTCCCAATGACGAGAAATTCATTCCTCAAGTACTAATTTAGTAATGTTGGTATTGACACAAAACATTTCAATATATTTCAATGATATTTTCCTTTGTCCATTCCTATATATGCTAGGAGTGGATTTACTGCATCTTTGCCCTTGAATAACAGAGAATTTTATGGCCGAATTAGAAGTTTGAATTATTCTATTATTAATAATTTTAAAGACAATGAATTAAAGTGAATTAAACACCACAAAAACACTTTGATGAACACTAAATTGATGAACATATGCATATGATAGTTGCTTAAATATTCCATTCAATTGTAGCATTTCAATTCTTTTTTAAAATGCTTTCTCGTGTGGTAAATTTATAGAATTCGTCGATAATTCAACAATTTGGTTAGACGATTTAACGCATTTTTAAATGTTTCTTACCGGCCCAAACCTGTCATATTATAATGTTTATCGATCTCTCATTTAAAAAATCACGACTAAAACCAAAAATCATTTAGATTTCATTTTTCTAAGAAGCAAAAAATAAACTATTTTTTCGCGAAGTTATTGTCATAAAACGATATGATAGAATCACTCATGCCGGAAATTTGCAGAAATCGTTTGCTGTGATCATCAAAATACGATTGATTTCTTTGTGCATAAAAACTAAAATGTTTTAACGCTTAAAATGCTCTTTTTTTTTCTCAAACATTTCGATATATTTGTTTTGCTAATCTGGCATAAATATTTGTATTTAAGTCTGTGCTCAGAGATGCCCACCAGAAACGATGGATATTCTTGTGCAGTTACAAATTCAAATAATCTTTTATTAAACATTTTATAGCGATCGTTTAAGCGATATATTCATTTTAAATGAGGAAATTTATTAATTGAAAGCAATCTGCAGATAATTTTTTTTTTTTTTTGGTAACGAGTGCAGCCCCCTTAAGGCAATGTCATATTTTGAGGACGAAGGACGACACCCGCTCCCGACTCATGTAAGAATTATATAACGCCTTTTTTTTATTTTTGTTTTATTCAAATTTATGCATCGAATGTAATATTTTACAGAGATTTCATTTCCTTTTTTACAGTGTCAGGTTGTAGCAATGTTATGAAACCACCTATTAGCTAGCTCATAGGTAAAGTTGATGGAATTATGGAATCTATACTAAGAAGTATGTGACCGACGGATTTAGAAGGCTATGAAAGACGAATTCGCCATTCTCATTCGCTATTAACGGTTAGCATCACTACTCGTCCATATATCGATATTATTACATTTGCCTATTGAGATGGGAGGAGGGGAACGGAGGGGGAAAATGAACACTATTACTCAGAAGTTTAATTGACAAAGTAACAGACTAACCAAAGTTGCAATGCAGCTTTAGGCTAGCCACGAGTGTGCGTTTTTTACTATGTAAATTTGCCTGCAGTTTTTCGCACATACTCTTTCACTGTCAGTGTTTTCTTCTAAATATTTGCCTTACGTATTTTTATTTTTCACGTGATAGTCATCAATAGGCAAATGTATTCTTTACCAATAATTCAGCACTTCAGATATTTCATTTTATTGTGATTTTTCATCTACAGAAATTTTCCTATGCGGTTTATTGTGTCTGTGCGCATGTTCGCTTGTCTGTGCAGTATGTATGTGTGTCTGTGTGTATGTGTCTGTCCGCCTCTTTACTAATCGATAGTCAATTTGTGGACTGCCGTAACTAGAGTTTAAAATTTTGGTCCTTGTGATCGAAGCCATAGAATGGTTGTCTCTGTCAGTATTGAAATTAATCTATCAATTTCAAAAGCAAGTATAACATTTGAAGTACAAGAAAAATCTAACATAGAAAGATTTTAAGATTTCACAATCGAATCGCCGCATTTTACACTAATCGACTTGCAACAAAGCACGTGTGGAAATAAAATTTTTTGAATAGGTTCCATATTTTTTTCAGAAAATTTTTACAGCGATCAATTTGCTTAAAATATGTTCGCATTTTTCAAATATTTGTTGAAAGTTTATGAAGTTGACAGTTTCTAAAATCTTGACCATGAGAAGCGGAAATCCCCCCTCCCCCAAACACTTAAATGCAGGTATTTGAAGCGATCCTTTGCTTACCTCCGTATTCATGTGCTTCATTTATTTACTAGCATGGCTGCTAAGACATTTAATCACAAAAAAATCTATCAATGCCACGAAGCATATTTGTTGACGGTTAGTAGAAGCAGTAGAAATCAGTTTCTAATCGCCGTAGAACAATTTTGTCTTAGTTCTATATGTGTAGCGACCGATGGATTGGTCTAAATAGTGTTTTTTTTTTATCGACAATGAGAAATGTTAACGCAACATTGTAAGCACATTTATATGAATTTCAATTTTTCAACATAAACGATGGCAATTTCTCTTCTGATAAAAATAAAATACTGATGTATAAGAACACTTCAACTTTAAGGAAGCGGTTAGCAAAGTTCGAGCTGCACTTTCAAATGGAAGGCACAGCTTCAAACGAATGGCCAGTGAGACAGCCCAATCGGTCAGTGAAAAAGTTCAAAAGTGAGTTCCCCTTTAATGACAAACTTCAAATTCTATATTTTCTTCATAAGATTTTCTTCACACTCGAAAATGAACAATAAATTGTTTACAATAATTTTATTATTTGGATTATATTATCGATAAATTTCAGTATTGTGGCACATCGAAAATCCGAGAACGTCGAACAACTACATACACTTGCGGAAAAACCGGTGAGTACTTCTTTCGATTCATAATTAATGCATATTCTTGTTTTATGGGTTTCCTGCACTGAACGTAATTCACCTATTTTTGAGGTTTTACCATCTTTCTATCACTATATTTAGATCCAATGTATCGATTTGAACGAGAATTATAAAATCAATAAGTACCCTGATCCTTTGGGTTCACGTTCAGTATTCTTTCTATGCTGCTCGATCTTTTGCACCTCCTTCAGTGCTTGGGTTCACGACTTGCTAGGGAAGGCAACTTTTTTGGAAAGGATATTTACTACAAAAAAATGGATGAGAATTTTATAGGCAGAGAACTTATCTTCTCTATTTCCCATAAATCGACCCTATAGTCTCGCTGATTTCGTAATTATGGAACTAAACTTAACTTTAACTTAAGGAACGCAGCCCAAAATTTGAAAATCTTTAAAATTTTAATATAATGAAGCAATTGACAAGAAATCTAACCTTAGGAGAAGTGCGTTCTCTCACAAGTCACAGAAGTGCGTTCTCTCACAAGTCACAGAAGTGCATTCTCTCACAAGTCACAATGTGAAAAAAATTTTGGAATATTGCCAAAATTATTAGAATCTCATAGCCACTCACATGATATAGAAATGATGGAAAACTAGGTTCTTAGTGCAAGCTAAAAATAACTTTTGTTTACAGAATGAAAAGAAATCCATCTTTGAGAGAGAGTGTAAATATTTTCAATATTTTATGACATTTGTTTATAATAATATTGGTTATGAAAGTTGACGATAGGAAGGGAGTAATCATGAGGTTTCGCTGACATAGTCGAATTGCACTCTTCTTTGAAAATCGCCGAAATACTAAAAGTTTTTTTGTAATGTAGCAATTAAATAAAGTATAAAACACACAATGCGTGATCGATATGATCGAGAATGCAAGAGAGCGGTTGGCTGAACCGCAGTTATGATGAGCTAAATAGGTGATGAGAAGATTGGGTATGGAATTAGGGAAGAAGGTTGGATAGGGTTTTATACGAATCATAGCAAGTCAGTAAACGACAGCACGCTGAGGTATAAGTAAGGAAGTGAGGCCAAAGTGCGATATGCAAGATTCGCGCCATACCATGTCGTTTGTTTACACGTCACAACCGGTATCCAGAATCATTACTCCATACATGGGGTGCAGTGGGATCAATCACTAAATATGTAGAGGACTAACGATGAGAGGAAATCATGCACACTGTTTTGCCGTCGTATGTACAGTTACCTCTGATCAATGAGGGTGGGCAGCGCGGATCCACTTATATGTAAATTTTTTTCGGCAAATAAGATGAAAAGTTTGTCGCAGATTTGTGAAAATTTGTACATATATATATATATATATATATATATATATATATATATATATATATATTGATATATATTGATATTGTTATTGATATTGATATTGATATCGATATTGATATTTATATTATTTATTTATTTGTCCATTTGTTTATTTATATTTATATTTAGTATTTATATGTAGCGTAGTATAGAGTACGTATACTGTATATATACTACTATGTACTACATGTACATATACATTGACAACCTGTTCCCATGTTTTGCGCTGATCATTGCATTTCTACAAAATTCCGCATTTCCGTATCTCGTTTATGGCAGCCGCTATACATTTTTTTCGATTTTCCTCTCGGTGTGCCTTGTGGCAACTTTGCTTTGCCAAAGTGCATCATGGCGACGGCATGTCTGTGTGGTATTTATGTCTGTCTTTCCAATATTTTGCGCTCGGAGGCCATTGAAGTTGTTGTTATGAAGTTTCATGTGTGATGCATATCACGCGATAACACCAATGGCACTGAAAGAAATTATAGAATTAGCAAATAAATGAAAAATAATTAGCAATTATTTTACACCTGTGGGTTTTCCACGCATCAAGCGAGTCCCAGAAGATTAAATCCTTTCTTCGAGAGATTTATAAAATTCGGTCGGATTAATGAGAATATAAAAGCATTATTTTGCATATTTAATTTTTGTTACTATATTATGAAGCAGTTTGGCCATGTAGGTAGATGGCGAAGACCCTTTTCGTTCTAGCTTTTTACTTACTTTGCTAGCTTTTCTTGCACCGCATCAACTCTTTTTGGCACAGTTCTCAATTTGAATTTTTATTTGCAAATGATAATTTAGTTCTTTGAATATTTTCAAGAAAATTTTTAGCACAAAATCAACGACACTAAAGGTGAATATTTACATTCAAATGAAAATCTAACAGGTTCTCTGCTATAATACTGAAAAACTCCTATTGAAATATATTGCTGATCTTCTAAGAGCGATTTTATTTTCCACATTTCAATCTTTAATTTTTTTTTTTATTCTTTTCGATCATTTTTTCTCATCGCTTCGGAATTTTGCATTTTTTTTTAGAATTTTTTTGGAAATAACGAAAATATTCTCCAAAAAAGAATCGTTGAATTTTTCAAAAAAATAACTTTTCATTTAAGATTTTAAAATATATTGAAGCAGTAAATTTTCTAGTAAATATTTCTGCACTAAAATTTTCTCTACGATGGAAAGATTAAATCATATAAGAATTTTATTTCTTTTTTTCATTTATAACGAAATGAATTCCAGGGAACATGTTTTATTTGGAAGAAACGTTGGCAAATAGCGTTGATGGCAAATCTCGGTTTCATCATTGCATTTGGAATTCGTTGTAATTTTGGTGCCGCTAAAGGACGAATGATAAATAATTTCACAGATCCTTTCGGCAATAATTTCGTAAGTTATTACTTTCTAGAGATTTCATTATAAAAAAGGAAGGCTAGGAATAGGGGAAAGGACGGAGGTAGGAAGGGGAGATTGTCGCTGGAATTAGGTTAACAACAACTGATGAGAGAGTAGCTTCGAATTCGAATTGATGAATCGGTTTTTTTTCTTGGAATTATATGAATGCAATGAATTAACTCGTTTTGTTTGATAATCTTTTTATCAATTTTTCTAAAAAGAAACATGCACATCTATTTGATTACAGTTTAATAATTGATGGGATTCGATTTTGAGAGCGGAAAATTTTCTAATTTTTATTTCGTTTTGCTAAAAGCGCTTTTCATTGAAAAAAAAAATTTCCACTTCAGTAAGCATCAAGAGTGGATTATAAACTTATTGAAATTATACTATAAACGAATCTATTTCCTCTGTAGTGATATACTGGAAGATATTTACTGACTTCTAGTTTTTTAAACTTTTGAAAAAAGGCATTCACATATTTTATAGTATAGAATTTTCGATATTCCCATCAAAAATATGCGAAATTCAAATGAATTTATTTCTCTTTTCGCACAAAAAGCTGATTTTCCTTCATCATTATATATGGTTTGCTTTCGTTGCTTTGCTTTCGAGTTAACTATTTAATATGGTGGAAGGGTGAGGGGGCTTCGAACTCAGGTTCTTAAATCGCTGAGATGGGAGATGCCAAGTGAACGTCAGCCGTATATTGTCGCCCCGATGAATTCGTCGTCTCAATTTGCAGCTTTTTTACACTATATTTACATTTTCGGCGCGCAATTTTTTTTTCTAAGTAATTGCTGTATCATTGCTAAAATTTCCATCAATTAATATTGCCACTCAAAGGACATTTCAGTTGAATCATTGTGCAAATTAAAATAAAGCATTAATTTTGAAGGACATTTCAGTTGAATTGTTTTCTCATTTTCTATCATCTTCAAAAAAAAAAAAAAAAAAAGAAACACAAAAATTCTCGCATCATCAATAAATTCCTGTAAATAAACCCTTCAAGAAGAAAAAAGTTGAAAGAAAAGATGAACAATTTTTATAGAACCGGTTAATGGAATTCTCCAAACATCAACAATGTTATCAAAAAATCAACTTCGAATTTTGCGATTAAAGAATGACGTTTGAAAATTTTTTGAGAAAATTTCAAAGCCATCACATTAAAGTATATTTTACAAATTAAGGACATCGTTGTTGAATATCGGTTGAAAAAAAGAGAGAAAAATTATCTTTAAGGAAACGATGATCGAAAAAAAAAGATTTTTTTTCTGCGTTCGAGCTTCTTTGCACATTATTAATGTCATATCGAATTAATGCCAATGTTTATATACTTTGGCAAGTGTGCAATTACAAAATGCCATTCATTATATGTGATGACCATATTATTGCATATATATATGTTTGTCTGACTATTTGCCATTTAATTTCCGCTTTGGAAGCATAGGTAATAGTACATATAACTTGTAACACCTTATTATATCTGGTTACTTATTTTCAACTCGATTCCACCTATTAACTTCGAATGAAGTTATCGATATTAAACAAATTTAAAGTTGTAAAGATGAAAGTGCATTCTATCTTGTTTCAACTACCAGTTTACTGATAGAACAAGCCGAAAAAAAACACTCTTTTTGCAGGAAATGATTATGCTTGATTGCTTTAAAAAAAAAAAAAATTAGACATATTATCGGTTATAGCGCAATTTCCGATCATTTTTCGATAATTGATGAAGAATAATTTGTTATCTTTCCACTTCTTTTTTTTTAATTTTTATATTTTTGTTGTTCTTTTGTCGTCGCATAGAAATTCTCTTCCACAAAGAATCGATTTTTATTATTTTTTCGGCTGTCCCTTCCCTCCCCTTATCTCCCTATCTGTTAGAAAGCAATTGCACAAACGTTGATAGCACAGATGGATTGAGGAATAAGCATACAAATCCAAGCCGTTTTTTGAACTTAAGAGGAGGAAACGAGAAATGACAATGCAGAAATTATTGCTTAGGTCATTGAAAGGGAATTAATACGTGAGCTACAAATTTTAGTCGAACTATTAAGTTACAAAAATTTCCGAGAATGCAACCAGAAACTTGAGCGATGTGGTTTACTTATTTAAGCTACGATTATTCGTTCATTAAGTAATTTCAATATCGACCGATGCACAAGAATATCCCAAAAGTTGTCAAAGGTTGCTGCATCCATTCTGAATGAAGCCCATTGCGTTGGGTATGCTGCTCGGCAAGATCGAATTGCTCTATATTAAGAAATCACATCACTTCATATGTTTTACTTGCTATCTTCGAAAATTTCTTACTAAATTTTCATTAAATTGTGAAAATTTTCTCTTATAAATTTTTTTTTTCAGACGAAAGAATTTTTCTGGACGCCGACCCAATTGGGTATAATGGAAAGTGCATTTTTCTATGGATATGCAATTACACAAATTCCAGGCGGTATGCTTGCTGCAAAATTCGCACCAAATAAGTAAGCTCACTAGTAACTTTAGCAA
The DNA here is from genome assembly GCA_037389465.1 of Baylisascaris procyonis. Classification (NCBI taxonomy): domain Eukaryota; kingdom Metazoa; phylum Nematoda; class Chromadorea; order Rhabditida; family Ascarididae; genus Baylisascaris; species Baylisascaris procyonis. The sequence continues at coordinate 75,747 of JAZARR010000024.1, forward strand.
ATTTCAACGAGTATTCCTCTTTTTTTTGAGTATTATATCAATAAAAAGTGACATTCTTCATCGAATGCTAAAAAATGAATCTGGAAGGTAGTTCAGCGTGGTGCTGTGCAATGGAACTTAAAGAATTCTGGCTGAATTTGTCAACAAGAAATATGGTTTGTCTCTCTTTGCATGGACTTAGTAAGGACAAGAAATTCACAAAATATATTTCATTATAGGGTTAAGATTGAACAATCCATCATCAGTAGTCTTTATCGAAAATATTCTGAAAAGCCAGTTATGGACATGGGTGGGAAAAATATCGGGCGGGATCGTTATATGAAGGTCTAAAGATGTCGCTATAGATACACCTTCGAAAAAAAAATTATATATATATATATATATATATATATATATATATATATATATATATATGATAAAGGGCTTATTCCATATCATAAATAGCACTAAAAAACAAGAATTGGTCCTCAATGCTTCACCTAGGCGATATTCTAGAATTATTCCATTGAAATGGGAAATTTCCTTGATTGTACTAAGCGGACGAGACTAAATTCCTTTTCATTAACTAAAAATTTCATATTTTATTTTTATTATTTCTTATTTTGGGTGTATTTTTCAATGATTAAATATAATAATGATAATTTAAAAGAATTTTTCATTTCTTCGAACAATTGGAATCATTTTTAGATTATTTGGTTTATCAATATTGATCGCAGCAATTCTCAATCTATTTTTGGCACTCGCTTTAAAGGCACATCCTTATACGGATTTTATTGTTATTTCGATTCAAGTTTCACAAGGACTCTCATTGGTATAAATAAATAATTTTTAATCGTATTTATTGTCAAAATGAAAGGAATTTTAACAATGATAATGGAACAACAGTTATATCAATATTGGTATAATAAAATAATTTGATGACTAAAGAAGTTTAAGTGCAGAAATATTTTTTTAACGAGGAAGTACGCCAGAAATGTTGGTGCGATATGTACTCCTTGCATTTGGTTCAATCAAAGTTATCAACGAAACAACAGAAAGTACAGGCAAATACGTTCTTACCTTAGGTGATTTTATCCAGGCTTACAGATCTTCCATTTATGTTATTGTAATGTTTCAGAGTTGTATTTATATTGGTTGTTTCAAAGAGAAAGTTTTTATTCTCAAATGATCGCTTTTAATTCAAAAGAATTTTTTTAATTTCAACAATTGAATTTTCAATTTCAATAATTAAGGTTAAAATTTTAGGGAGTAAGTTATCCAGCGATGCATGGTGTTTGGCGTCATTGGGCTCCACCAATGGAACGTTCGAAATTGGCGACAACTACATTTACGGGTGGTTATTTAGGTGTTATGATAGGTTTACCACTTTCTGCTTATCTCGTCTCATTTATCAATTGGTCAACCCCGTTCTACTTCTATGGTAAGTAAATGGATTATCTTTTCAATAAGGGTGATGATCTACCATACTACATCACATTGAGATCTCTGTTCATATCGTTTGTATATCCTCCCATAAAACTTATGAACTCCATAAACTTCATTCTTTTATAGTAAAGTACATGATCTATCATTTTTGAACCTCGGCTTTTAATACATTACACTTAGATGATATATAAAATTTCCTTTAGCTGAATCTACTCCACATATTACATTTGTTTAAAACAAATCAATCTGTCATAATAAGGTTGCAGTATTTCTTATAACATATTGTAGATGGGGTACTTTGTCCAAATATACGCATGGGATCGCTCAGATTAATTTTTAAGGTACTTTATAGGTAGAATGAATGCAAAAATTCATGGTACTATAATGAATTCACGTCATTTTAAAATCAAATTTGTCTATATTGCATCTAGCATAGAACCTTTCGGCTAGATCAATGATCAATTATATTTGAATCTTTTCTTATAATAATTTGAAGAAAACGATATATTTAAGTTTTATGTGCAAAAAAAAAACTTGTATATAATGCATAAATACAATTTTCTGATTAATGAAAAAATTGATTGGAGCGCTAGTTTTTTTTTTTAAATATTTTTGTTTTTTAATTTGGTTTCATTTGTGATATTTTCTATTATATTGGGGAAAATTTATACTGTTTTTTTATTCCGTTATTCCAGTGAAGAGATTGAATTGGGTTTAGGAATCGTTGGTATAATCTGGACAATATTTTGGTTCCGAATATCGGGTGCAACACCAGCAAAATGTCGTAATATTAGTGAAGATGAGAGGAGATATATAATTGAACATGTGGGACATGTTTCTTCTTCACCAGCAACGGTAAGTACTCAGTGGGGGGGGGGGGGGTTCGTTTCGAATTCGGTCAAAGAAACTGTCATAATAAAGTGAAGATAACATCAAAGACACGATCAAACTTAAGTTCTCATTATGTAAATAGTAATATATAAGTTATGTAAATAGAAATAGGACTATATCATTCTCTCATCATTTTGTACTATATTTTTGGAATTTTATAAGGTGAAATTGCTCCTTTATGATAACTGCAAAAAAAGATATCACTTTAGTATCACTAATTTTGTAAATAAATAATTTAAATTTATTCATAATGTTATTTAACTATTCTTCCTCTCTCTTTTTTCATTATTCAAAACAGCTAAAATTTTTCGATTTTTAAATTACATTTATTCGTTTAGTAAATAATTTTACTTTTATAGTTAACGACAATTCCATGGAAATTGATATTTTTATCATTGCCCGTGTGGGCAATTGTGATCTGCAATTTTTGTCGCTCGTGGACATTCTTCTTGCTGCTCGGCAATCAACTTACTTATATGTCAGATGTTTTACATCTCGAAATCCATAGTGTAAGCGCTTTTTTAGGAGCTTTTGAAAATTTTTAAATAATTTTTCTCTAACTAAGTGATATGCAGATCCATTCAACAGGATGAAATTTTTCTTTTTATTTGAAAAATGAAATATAAAACTGAAGGGAGACCCTTGGACTATAAGTTTTTTTTCAGGGTGGACTTATTGGCTCATTACCACATATTCTCATGTCTATAGTGGTACTTAGTTCAGGACAGATTGCTGATCATTTACGTTCTACAGGAAAAATGTCCACAACAGCAGTTAGAAAATTGTTTAATTCACTTGGTAAGTTTGAATTCTGTTGATAATTAAGGTCATCTGCAAAAGGATGAAAAGCATGCATCATGTCCGTTTTCGCCGATTTGAAATACTTTATTAAATTTGGCACATATAATGTCGAGTACAAAGTTCGCCGATTTCCGCCGTTGAATGCGGCGCTGCTTTTTGTCGATTTCCGCCAGTTTAGTTCACCTTTGGAAATAAAAATCTTCATTTTTTCTGTCATTGCCGGTTTCAGTTCATTAAAAGTAATCTGGTGAGTAGCGAAATGCGTTTGAGGGGTTGATACGACGTATGGTTTTCTTTTTCACTTATCTGATCAACCGGTTTCATAAATTGCCTGTAAGAAGTGAAATGTGCAAAATAATCCCTTGTATTATGACTCTTGCGGCAGTTTATGCAAATCTTTATCTAAAATCACTATTCAGTGACTTGTTCGGCTTTCACAATATATGCAGATTCATGGAAATTTTAAATTTCTATGATCCCTTTCGTATTTTGAGATTTCAGGTTAAAATAAACTACGAAATACTCCCCTTTAACAAATGTTATACTCACCATAACTTTTATGGTTCCAAAATCGAAACTCCCAAATGAACAGACACACAAAAACATATGCATAGATAAGACAGAATGCATTTTTACAAACCAAATCCACAGTGGTGCGTAAAGATAAGCATTACGACCAAGAATATTGATGCAAAACCAACGCCACAATTTCTGACTACCAAATGAAGCGGTCATGATGTAGAATGGATTCCCTGAGGGCAACTACAACACCAAAAAATTAGCGAACGGAAGAAATCACGCGCTATGAACGTAGTGGGAAAATGAGTAGGGAAATCCACCGATCCACTTGAAGTCACTGAATTGGCCTTTGGATTGGCCGTTGTCGTTCTGGGTGCTGCATAACTTTGATAAAATTTTCAAGCAGCACTTCAGCGTACTAATATTTTTTATTTAGTGTTATTTACAAGGGGGCATTATGCTTGTGCTTCCTATCCCTGCAACTTCTTTACCCGAACAAAACCGAAGTTTACTACATTCCCCTCTTGCTCAGGGTTTGTATTTTATGTCTTATGGAAATCACTGGAATGATTCGAAAAAAAAGATCAACATCTATCGATGGCTGCATTTAACAAGGGCCATCTAAGATGGTTAATATACTATTTGTCCCTAGGACGTTTGCGCCGTAGAGTGCTGAGACGTTGTGTCTACGCTAAATCCTCGCACATCATCTTGCTCTTTATACTTAGCATGGATCCTAGATGATGGCCAATTGGTCTGCCCAATAGAGGAGATATAAATTACTGTGGTCATTTGCAGGTTTTGCTGCCGAGGCAACTTTTCTATGTTGTTTGGCATTTATAACGGAACCGACTATCGCTATCACAATATTGGTTCTTTCAACTGGATGCAGTGGTTTCGCAATTGCTGGTTCGCTATTGCATAAATAATAACAAAGTAAACGTTATGTTACGACAGTAACATCACAACACGATCGGGAGAGAGCGAGAAATCGAAGCATTAGATCTTTTTTTGGCAAGGATTCCTCATAAATTTTCAGAGACAAATTTTTAAAATTTTCTTGAAAATTTCTGGATAGTTTGATCTAGAAATAGTGGAGTTGTTAATCCTCGCCTCCTTCGCACTCATCTCTAAACTCAAGCACTTAGTGCCTGCTGAAGCCAACAAATCCGAATGTCCACAAATGAGGTTTTGAAAGAACTCTAGAGATAAAAGTTTATTGAAAATATTGTTGAGTTCATAGATAAGCTATTTAATCAAACTTTACTACTTTTATACTATAAACTCAATGAATAGATGTATCGGTTGTTTAAAATCAATTTTAGGTTTTAACGTGAATCATTTCGATATTGCACCACGATATGCACCCATTTTAATGGGATTCTCGAATGGAGTTGGTGCACTTGCTGGAGTCAGTGGATTCGCACTTGAACATCTCGTTGCTAAAGAGGTTGCTGTTCTTGAAATGCATGCCCCCGTTAATGAGTAGAATGCCTAGTGAAGGAGTTTATTGCACCACCGTATTTCATTCTTCTTAACGTATAAACTAGTATTTGGAAGAGGGCCCCGTGAACGGACCCCTGCGACGGGGACCCCACGAGGGTGGGATAGCGGTGAACTTTAAACACTAGTACAAACCCATTTCGTCGCAGATAGTGAAGAAATATATTACAAAAATGAGTGCGTTTTTTTTTCTGCTTGTATACCTATAATAACGCATCTTGATTCATTTTCACATAACAATACAACGTGATTACTGAATGTTAAGTAGGTCATCTAATGTAAATATTAATACAGAGTTTTATACCCGAGTTTCATTTATTTCTCTTAATCCCTTCTCATCCCCCCCTCCCCCATCCTCTCTCCGATCAGGAACACTGATTTGCGCGTTACTATTAACTCCGTATGATCAGGAACATTTACACGTCACTATGTTTGAAAAATCCTTACGAAGAGGATAGAAACCTTATTTTCTAGTAAGCCTCATAATGTTAATGTGATTTAGTGTTGACCAGCTCAGCACTAGTATTATGCAAACAACAGCTGATCTTAGAATATCTACGATTTTTGAAAATAACAACTGGGGACAGAAAAACGATGAAGGTGAGAAGAATAAATGCCGTCCTTGATGTAAGCATTGTGGTTATGTCGAGATGTCTGAAACCGCCGGAACCGAATAATTAATCGTAGTATGAAGAAGGTTTTTATTACTAAGGTGGCTAGGTTTATTACTGCTCACCAGGGTGGAACAGAATTCAGCCTCAAGGCTCCACGCTCATATGAGCTTATCATCGAAACGTCCTGAGGCTCAAGGTCGTCTCGAAAAACTCGTGAGCACCCCACTCTCTTGTTTGACTTCCTGAAGGCTACACCCTTAAATATATTAAACCTATTTTGCTAACTCCGTCTTAGCCACCGTTACATTTCGCTTTCATATACATATATATATATATATATATATATATATATATATATACCGTTGATGTTTTCATTTAGGAAGCCTATCTTAAATGAGTCAATTACATTGGGAAGGTAAGCACTTCAACGACAACGTTTTGCAGGGTACATTAATCGGTTGGAGGACTTCATTTTTGATGGCGATGTGTGTTGATATCATCGCCCTGATATCATTTTTGGTTTTTGGTACTGGTGAACTGCAAGAATGGGCTAAAGAGGAAGAACCACAACAAAGCATGAAGGAAATCGTCAGAAGATTATGTATGTCACAGTAATTAATTCTTCGAAATAGTAAACTTGAACAAAAACAGCTGTCACTAGCGATATGTGTGGGTACTTATCTTCATCGATGGAATTCAGGAAGATTATAAGGTGGTGGCAGTAGCCGGAAGCTACCTGAAAGCGTGCAAAATGAAAATCATGAAGAAGTCTCTCTCGTTCCATTCTTTCTAGCTTGATCGAATCTATTGCTTTCCGATGCAGTTATAGCTTGAATCCTTTTTCATCACTATAAATTGACTACTTTTATTAATCATCCTTATAAGACTAAAAGTTAGATGATGTTTATGCAACGAGATCATTAAAGAAAACATTAACAACGATGTTTTTCTTGATGGTATAATACCTTTTTTTTCACTAAACAGGTACCACTGCTTAACACATCTACCACTGCTTAACATTTTCATGCCAGCAATTGTATTATCACAAATACTCTTAACAGTGAACTATTCTTTTTCGTAATCCTAAAGCAGAAAACCTCAGCATTAAGCCTCGGCGTAGATTTGCATATGCAAAAATATACACTAATTATGCACTTAATGTTTTTTCTGTGCGCACGTGCTTGTTTGCGTATTTATGCGCATATTGTATGTGCGTGCCTATCCATCCCTTCATTTTAGCTTGACAACCGTTGGAGTTGTGCTTGCAAAATTTGCATATAATTCACTCACCTTATCTTAGCGCTAACATTCAAATTCCGCATTTGTCCTTCTTACTATATTTTTCATTTTTCATTTCTTATTTATATAAAAATAATAGCTAAAATATTTTATGAGTAAATAAATCCATCGTGAAATCCCTCAGAACCTATTACAATAAAAGTGATACTTCAGCAAGTGTTGTACGACGAGTTTCATCGATTCGTCATAGTAAATCCTCAATGAAACATAGTCGTCTCAAAGAAGAGGATGGTGTCAGTGTTGCAAGTGATCTTTCGAGGACCTCAAGCATTAAGCAAACTTCAAACACTAATCGATCACAATTGCCAACAATTAGTAATGTTTTCTTTTGAATGTTTCATTTTATCTTTGAAACGGATTTTTGTGTTTCTTTTCTCTCATAACGCAGGAAGACAACTAGAAGATATTGGATGATTAAATGAAGACTCCAACGAGGACCTCGGTCTCTAGACCAGGAAGGTCAAGCACTGAAACGGTATCGAGAGATGGGATGATTCCTTACAATCGACGCTCTCTAATGCATCCTCTCTAAAATTACTGTAATAGTAATTCAGCTTAATCTTGTTCTTCGTTTAGGGACTTCTACAATCCTTCTATTCTCTTCAGAAATAGCCAAATGCCAACATAACATTATAAATGAGATCTTTACAGTACAAAAGTGTCTGGTCTCTCGTACTCACAGTATACTAGTTCAATGTGTAGCCACTACAGTGTCTCAAACTACGACAGCATCTAGCATACTACTACATTTACAGTGTATCAGCACTTAATGCCATATTTTTTTTCTATGAACTAAACAACCATGGGGGGTAGGAACGTCTTTTATAAGAGCCGACTAGGGACAGCACAAATAAACCTTCGTTGGATAATCGTCTCTTATCGGCTTTTCGCCCACCCTCTCCCCTCTCCAGTTCCCTTTCCAGTCGCTTTTAAAGATGAAAATATGAACACTTACTTATCTCTACGCAACATTAGAAATAGTCAATAATAAAAAAACCGATTATTCGTTTAATAAATTCTTTATTTGCAGCTGAGGCTCACGTTTAACGATATGGGACGATGTATATGAGGAACGCTTCATTACGAAAGAGGAAGACCATTTCTTTCGTTGTTTGAAAGCACTCATTATCGCTGTGTTGAAATATGGACCAATATATAAAAATTAACTGTGAACATTAACGTCGAATTGCATCAAATTCCCTATCCTGCATTCAATGAGAATGGTGCATTTAAATTAAGTTAAATATGGGTGAAGTTTTAGGACCTTTTTGGTTATTTCTGAATTTATACAGCATAAAACAAGGATTTCAAACATTTAGTTTTTTTGACTACTCAATCATTTAGGCACCCAAAACACGCCAAAAAATGTTAATTTCCCAAAGGTTTAGAGTTTTTAAAGACATTTTACAAATATTGGAGAAAAAGAAATTAAAAAAGAAGTCATTGACCTACCTAGCTCAGGAAATAAAGTTCGTTGAGGAATAAAAAGATAAGTTTTTAAGGCCACAATTGATATGCACTCCTCATAAACTCTTTCTTGCAATTTTATAGAACTACGCATTTAAATTCCATAACATCTTGAACATATGCAAGTTAATAACTTGGTGTCGCAATGAATTTATCAAAAAGAAAAACACCAACAATACAACAGAACAGCAAAAATACACAGCATTGCATCGAGACCATAGACACGACAACATCCATCAGAAAATGCTCGTAGCATCGAAGAAAGAGCCAATTCTAAGGAATACTTTCTGACTTTTTCCCCTCTCTTCCTGTTTTCTACTTTCTCACTAAATAAAGGGAAAAATTTTTCTAAAACTAACAGCTTATCTGTTGCTTTTCTTAAGAAGATTCGCAAAAGATTCACAACGCACATAAAATTAAATTTTAACGATTTGTGGATGGGAAGTATCCGAACACTGGTTTAGTAAAAAAAAACTTCAGAAGACTACTACGATGAAAAACATGGTAATAATTTCCAACAAAGGAAAAACTAAAAACAAAACATTTTTCGTGTAACAAAGTTACCAAATTCGAGCTGATCCTTGGGAAGAAAATCAGGTATTCTTCTATGAGGACACGGATCAGGTAATCCGGTGAGATAAATAAGCCGGCAGGATCATTCCCCCTTCCTTTCCACTGTCCTATCATTTGTTCGCACCAGAAATCAAATCCCTCCATTATGAAAAGGTTGTAAGATTCAAGAAATCTACATCCACACTGTAGCAGCATCAAACTCCTCAAAACAGAATTATGTAAGCTCGGCCATTTATCACGGAATACTTCACTTCCTTCATAACATACTCTCAATTACACGTTATGCGCCTGCCCAAATATGCAGCATATCATTAGAGTGCCATGATGAGGTAACCAACAAAGAGTGAGGCATTTGCAATTACCCTCAGAAATTCGCATAGCTGAAGACATCTTGTTGCTTGGCGAGCTCGAGAAGCATAGGATCGTCGAAGAATTTGTTCACCGAGACATCCTCGCTGAGTCCCTTTCGCCGACGTGTCTTCACCATAAACTCACGAGCTAAGTGTGGTGCTGGTTGTAGCTCAAGAGGCCTAATTACGATACTTTTATCGAGTGGATCCCCAGGTACTATCTGCAAGAACATCACCAAACTCAAATCCAAAGAAAACAAGAAAACTGCAATAGCAACATCCTCAAAGGTGGTCACATCGTTGGTCAACTGCTGACTACAATGACACTATCAGTGCCTTATCAAATGAAAATCGAGCGATGTAGTAATGTTACCATGTGTATCAAATAGCTAAGCATCATTCGCAAAGAGAAATTGGAGAGGGGTGTGGAGGTTTGCCATTCCTATCTCCTTCCCTTCTATGGAGGAATTAACACTGCAAAAAAAAACGAAAATCGCTGAAGACAGACAATGTTCTAGGCCATCCGTTCACTTTATTTAAAAATTATTTTAGATCGCCTCGCTCATCTTCTTTTCAAAATTTTCGTCTCAATTCGCTCGTATAATCTAAAAATTTTCACAGCACTCTCCTTGCAAACTGAAAAATCGAGCACATCGATCAAATCTCAGCAAAGAATGTTATAATCGAACCTGCCAATGGCTGAACACAGAAAGGCAGAACGCCTGCCCTTGAGTGTGCGTTCTTAGATCAGTTTCAAAGCCGAATGAGTCGATGACGGGTATATAAGCCTTTATGGTGTATAGTGGTGATCCAGGGATAGGTGCATCGGTGGTGACGTGACCACGCCGCCTGGCCAGTACCGTATACACAGAACTCACACAATCGGCTGGCGCTGTCACTTCCACAAAATAGTAAGGCTCCATCAGACGTGGTGTTGCCATCTGCAAGAAACCAGTCGTCTTTTTTATAGAAACCAATCATGTTTTTTTATAAACATCTAAATACTGATCAAGAGCAAATAACCCCTTCATTTCATCTCTTCTTAAAAACTCAAAAGTTGCCACAAACCTCCTTTTTAGGGAAAGCCGCCCTTTCCTTAACCAATATTTGAATCAACAGAATACTTGCCGACGGCAGTAAAAACTTCGCTATTTGGTAAAACATAACGAAGAAGGCAAAGGAAATATGCACCTCGTTCACCGGAGGTTTTCTGCATAACAAATGCAATGACCATTCACCTACTCTTAGAACAATTACACCCTGCCTAGCATCCCAAAAACCAATAACCGATCGCAATACTATATGTACCCAATAAAAAATATCTCAACATAATCATACCAAGAATGCCGAATAAGCACAACGCCTGGCGGTAGGAATTATTTGGCCACCACCTCTATAGAGCGGCTCTTGGGCAATCACCGCATCCAACATCTTGAACTTCACATTGCGTATTGCTGAAAATTCGATCGACTCTATCGTCCGTTTTGAAAATTAAATAATCAGCATTTGAAGTTGACAGCTAAATATGCCTAAATTGTTTTTTGACATTTCTATTTCGAATGTTCGTAGTGAGGCCCACATATACAATGATACGCGTCATGATCTTCTATATTGTTTTCATATATTTACATAATATATTTCGTCCCTCTACCTAGAAAGTTGTAGCTGATCCATTGGCGCTATAAAGAGACAAAATGACGAACATATAATTTCAGGTTCCAATATTTTAAAAGATGAATTAATAGATGAAATAGAACCTCATCTTAGGGTAAAATCAGGCTGCGATTAGTGAACGGTGACCTTAACTTCCTTCAAATATTCGACGGTCTTAAAAACAAACTTTATTATGAAAGCACCAACGGTATTTTAAAACGCTAGCCTTCCGCTTCCATTAAGTCCTGCGACGTAAAATGAAGAAATTAAGGAAGTATGGGTATTACTTACGCTCTTCACATAGAGGCCCCTCGCGAGTGGCCCATTGGAAACCTTGGACGAGAGATTCGCGCACACTACCCAACAACTGCTTATCCACCTCAGATGGTAGTGTATCGTCAAGCAGCACGTTCGGTCCGGTTGTATCTGGTCCAAACGCCCAAATACTTCTCGCTGCCAACAGATCCCAATCGTATTTCGTCTGGAAGAACTCACCAAGACGCTTTCTGCAATTAAAACTTCTTTAATTAGCATATTTGAAGGATAAGAATAATAGGATGGAGCACATCCACCTAAAACGGTAAATGATGGAAGAATAAGGTGGATACGATTAGCAGGTGAGCCTTCACAGGCATACAAAAACGTAAGAAGCATTGCGAATGAAAACTTCAGTCGATCTAAGGTCCACCCACGTGTCCACAGAAACGAAAAAGTTCAAATCGTTGTATTTGGTTTACGTTGCTACATATGTTAAAGATCCTATGCATTGAGAGCTATTACAGCGAATGTGATGGAAAGGAGAGAAAATATGAAGTTACTGCCACCGAATATTTCTGAAGAGCACATAAACAAGTGAGAATATTTGAAATTTTCAAGTGCTATGAAATCTAGAATCATCTAGAATAAAAATGAACGCTTGTCTACGGAGATCCTGGACATGGGTACAAGGGGCTAGGTGTTTTGGCCCGTTCCTTAAAAACTTCCGTTCCTGCCAAGCCTTCTAGGCTGACCAGTTTGACCCCAGGAATGGCACATGGTAGCGCCACAGGTTATAAGCGAAATCTCCGAGCGCGCATTAACGAGACTTAATGAATATGCACAGTTGAAACAGAAGACTACTGCAAGAAAATAAGATTGCTTTTAAACACAGGTCTTATAAGAAAACGCAAACTTTCAGGCAGTGAAGAACGGCAACTGAACCTGTAAGTCTCCCCCCATTCAGCTTTCCGATCAGACCACCTATGCAAAATGTTTTCAATTTGAGTTTTTTAGTGGAACTGCTTCGATCGGACTTTCTTTTCCATTATTACATCGGTGCACATCAGGTTTTAAAAAATAAATGCATACCTGTTCCACCCAATCTGCACCACCTCACTTTCGATATCTTCGGCGAGACCCTTTTCCAATGGCTCCGCAATCATCGTCAGCTTGTTTCTAAATTCCAAATGATCACTAATAAACAATGAAACCATAAGTTATATTTTTTTAGCGCGCTTTCATTCGCTGCATGACCGCGCCAGTCGTTCTGTACTAAGCACAAATTACTTATTGGCAACGTTCACAATCACGGACGAAAGACGACAAGATGTGGTGAAGCGTGGGTAGAGAAGAGCGTGAGTGAAGTAACATAAACAAGCCATTCTCTTGCTTAACCTCATTTGATTACTTGAACTGGGAATAGAAGTAAAGGAAACAGTTTGTTATAAGGAATCTACTGAATCACTAGGTCATAAAGCTACCTCGAAGCGTACCCGCACTTTAGAAATATTCTCTGCCATTGAATACCGAAAAAGCCGATGAAGAGAACCTACAAGAACTACCTAGCATAGGTTACCTTTTCATAAATGAAAGAAAATAAAAGTTAAAGTTGAGATATTTAAAAGCGCACTTTTTGTTCGGCGTTTCGGCAAAGCACTTCAGCGAGGAGGTCTCCACAACGGTCTCACAAAACGAAACCACCGGATCGGCGACCTTGATATCGATTTCGGAGAAAACCTGGAATAAACTTTACGCATAATACGGCAGGCACTGCGAAATAACTTCGACAGATCTAACCTCCGTTTATGTAAGGTGCTCAAAAATTTCAAAACAAGTGAATAGCTTCTTACCAAATTTCTACATTTTGCTAAATTTCGTATCTACGCTCTTCCTCATCTCAGCTAGAATCACCTCCCATTCAAAACATCTAAGAAAAACATAACCCAAGTTTATTCAAGTAGCGAAAGCAATTTCGAGTTGTTGTAGCAGCAGCTACGAAAAGAAAGGAACGTCGAACTGATTGAGGAGAGAAAATCAAAAACGTTAAAGTGACCACTGCCATCCAGCCCAACTAACGAAAAACTGTCAAATGACACAATGATATTTTAGAAGATCGTTACGATAAACATGTCGCATCTATATCGGCCAAAATGGACACACACCACGAATACAATACAGCAACAGAAATAGAAAGCACTATATGAACACTATACAGCTGCCGTTTCATGCACAAATCAAGCACCTTTATGAATGACGAAAACAGCTAGCTTATAAGTCAACGAGTTCCATACTCACCTTTCTCATATCATGCATCACGCAGTCCATATATAGCTCTCCGGTTCCCAACATAACATGCTCACCGGACTCTTCAACACGTGTCGTCAGAAGTGGATAGGATTTGTTCACCTGAAAATTCCAGGACATCTGAAGGCTATCGACAAAACTTTCGTGTTCCGGCCTAGAAGTGGTTCATCTATCCTCTTTTTCGCTCCAAAAGAATAGAGCATTGAAGGAATTTTTACACGCCTTTAATAGGCATAATTCCGATCTAACAGTTTTTTTACAGTAGGATTTATGGCACAACAATAACTTTGTGAATGAAAAAATCAATTCGAAAAATGCAAAATAACGATTAAGATTCGTTTATTCCCATATTCACCACTGCCATTTCTCCCTTCTTTGCCCCCGAAAAAAGAGGAATTTCGATGCGAAATCAAACATTCGAGCTATTTAAGCATTGATCGGTTTGCCACTAACAGCTAAAAAGAAATCAATCAAATGAAGCAAACCTTTCGCAAGCCGTCGAGCATTTTTGGCAATTCGGATGGATTTATCGGTTCGACTGCCATTTTTACCACTGATTTCGTATTGAACTTTAGAGGACGGAAAATGTACACCTTAAAAACGATTCATTTAAAACATTTGTAAATCAATTTAATTTCTCTTTTGTTTTCCCTCACTCCTCTTTCCTTCCCTCCATCAGTTTACACATCGACGTTCACTATCGGGCAATAACTGTTAGTGAGAGAATAACAGAAGGCTAAACAAGACAATGAGGATGAAAGAGACGGATCTTATGTTCCGCCCCAAATGGATGAAAATATTAAAGAATGAAAGAAATATTTCCTGTAAATCGTCCAACGGCACTTAAAAAAATCAGTCCTCAATGGTAGAGACTTAAAATCTCTACTCATAAGAGGTCAAGCTACCATTTAAATGGCCTGAAGCACTTTGAGGAACATTGGCACATGGGCGTTATCACGGCGGCTGATAATATGTGCCACCTACCCTCTCTTTTCTTAAGTCGTTTTAAGTTTTACTTTATGTATCTTCACAAATTCTTCCCAAAAAGCTTATATCTCTTCCTCTCTCAATAAGAAATTTATTCCTCTCCGAATAAAACCGAACTTACATCCTCATCGAAGTCAAGCTGAGTGATAGTAGATGTCTTTACGATTGGCTGATCTATTCCTTCAATAAGAACCCAATTGCCAGCCGGTACACGTGACACCTCCACAGTGTATCTATAAATACACATTTTCCACTTACTCAATGAATCCAACTCATGCACCCAATTACAACTCGTGCCACCTTCAAACGACGAAGAAAGGAGAGTACAACGAGGCGTGTATTTATGATTGCGGAAACACCAAAGGATCGAATGCTTCTTCAGCGATTGCATTTCATCACCTACCTTACTTCTTACAGTGAATCTTCCATATGGATGAAAGTCATTCACGTTACACAGCAACGACTATCTTCAATATATGGGCTGGGCAAGAGACCAAGAAGGTAAACATAGATCTTCAGACTTCCGGCTATACTCGGTGCTAATCTGACCTGGATGATACAGCAGTAGACCACTTCCAGAATTAAATTTTTTGGGAATGAGGTCAAGCTAATGCTTGTTGACACAGCTTCTGGCTGAAATTCGCAAAAACCAAAAACGATGGAAAGCTTTGCCTCTTTAATCAGTTTTCTCTGAATTATTCCCTCAAAGTTCGCACTTTCATGTGTCGCAATCGGTGTGGAGAAAGCATCAAGAAAATGCAGAAATTTGTAGAAACTCCCCACCAACTAAACAGCAACGAAATGAGGCTGTAAATATGTGATTCAACTACACTCTTTGGTCATCAAATATTACATTGCAAATCAAATTATTAGTATCCCTCTCCAATTCTCCCCTCACTTCTGCACAATGCATTAGTAGATTGCACGCTGGAAAATGCATTAAGCCATTTCAGCCAAATCGTCATCTCATATCCCACACAACGTAGTCTTTATATAAAAAATGTTGCACAGTTGAACAAGCAACCTTCTCCCCATTTGTCTCTTTTTTAAAAACAGGCTCATTAAACGAACTGATCTACGCTCCCCCCCCCCCCCGGCCCCACTCCTTCCTTTTCTCCAATAATCAGAATAAACGCTTAGAGATTTCTCACCTGGCTTCGCTGACCCACAATCGACCAACAGTCATCACTCTGCAATCCTCTTCATCCTGAATACTATAGTTCTCGCCCAATACTCGCACCTAAAGTTACTTCTTTCATCTTCGTCGAATATAAAATCCGTCAATATTAACATCCACTAACTGTCATAATAGTTTTACATAAAATTTCAATCAATTCCAAACAACTGAAAATACACGCGACTGTAAGCACTCGAAACGAGAAAAGAAACATCAACACAAATAAGTGAGAAAAGAACCCACGAAATATGTTGGTCTGCATTCAATTTAAACACAACAACACGTACGAGAGTCTAAACTTAACAAGCTGGCAATACTATGCATCAATCAACAAATAAAAATAAAGAGCATCAACTCACATCTTGACCAGCACTTAGAGTACCACTCATAACTCTGCCAAAGACATGGAATGATGTCGCATCCACTGTAGCGTAGTTCTTCGTTGTGTGTACCATTAAAGGACCCTGGAAAGAACACGTTAATATGGAACACACCAAGGAACACTGCGAGCGGAAAATGTATTAGATGTGCTGCATCTTCCCCCCCCCCCCCCCACCACCTTCCCTCCCTTTAAGTTCAAAATGAAGCAGAATAAGCTGATATGTAAGAAGAAAAATTACGAACTACATTCTAACAGAAGAGTGCGAAACACTGTTTAAAAAGTAGAAAATTACGCTGCAGGGAAGAAAGACCTTCTTTATGCCCATCTCTATGGAATTTCATAAAACCACCTCCATCAGCTAAAGGTAGCGAATAACAATTACATCAACAATTCCTGTTGCATATTTGAGGGATCGCTCGGTTCAGAAGTTTCTACAAAGATCAACAAAGCATACGCATCTGACATTAAAAACGATTAATGACATATATTAAGAACGGTATCAGATGGGAATCATTAAACTTTCCTACCTCAGCATCGCATTTAAAAAGTGCTTCAGCCATCTTGCTATCCATCGGTCCAAGGTAGATATGTTCGGTCTTGATAAGTGCATTCTCATCAGGTGATTTAATATTGCGTGTGACGAGATCAACAAACGCTATAATTGCAACACCAAATATAATTACTGATTTTCACAGCTTTCAACACAAACAATAAAGTTAATTATCCAAACAAAATGAACTCATATAAAAACGACGAAGTAATCAAACGTCAACTTTTAACTAAAGAGTAATAAAGAGTGCAACACTTACGCACTATCTCCTATGGAATGAACGAGAAATATTTGGAAGATATACGACGCTTAGTGAAAGCCAATACCGAGGAATTTATTTCCCAAAATGATCAAACTGATGTTCGAGCAAATGACCTTTCCAGATTTTATCTTTTTTTAAACAAAGGATTCAAAAGAGTCGAACAAATGATACCAATGTGACAAAACAACTCAATCAATTTATCTACAAACATCAGCTTAGATTTCAGAAAAATTAGATGCTAGATATACACATAAACGAAATATCTCAGCTTTGGCTATACCATTCAAATTACCTTTCTTATTCCCAATCCTCTCCCTCACCCCTCCCCCTTTGGTCAGTCATTAAATACTCGATTGCTCTCGACTGAAAGTATTATTATTTCATATAATACAATAGCATATATAGCATCAAAAGCAATAAAGTAAAACATTTGCATACCAGTAAAATCGCCGAAGAAACGTCTGCAAATAAGTGCGATCAAAGGGCGAACATTCATCCTTTGTTCCTCCTTACTTAGTTTGATTCCCAATTCCGACATCATCAATGGCAAGCATGTATCGACATCGCCGACCACCTTAAATGCATATTTCTGGATTTCCTTGTAATAACGTTAGCAAATTACTTTTCACCGTTGTCTTAACCTTTTAAAGATAGGCTTGGCTTCGGCTTTGGGATAAATTTAGGAAACAATCGAAAATACTGGGTATTTGGGGCAGTTGAACCGAACTAAGCTTCCAGTGAAGAGGTAGAAATGAAGCGAATAGCATATGGTTTCTCACAGCTAGGTACGATTGTATCGTACGCAACAACCGTTTGTATGCAATGTTTAACTTTGGTATGAATGCCTCGATGATTTTGTGCAGAAATTAGCTCCGACCGACCGGTCTAAGCAATCCCACTTAGAAATAAGTTTGTGAGCAAAAAATACACGCAGAGAACATTCAAACACATCATCTGCAAAAAACCGCTTCAGTGGACGAGATATGGATCGATCGACACTGGACAACACGATGAGAACAACATAGTTTAGTTTTCTGGAATGGGGAAGAAGAATGAGGGAGAAGACGAGTTAAGAAAATATAAAATGGGAAAAGAAATGATCTGGATACTTGCTTCAATTAACCCAACTAGCGCCCTCTCATTCACAACGACAAAAAATACAGAACCATAGCGCATACCTGAGAGAAAATTTTATAGAGTGGTTCGAGGATAAACTCAACGAACGAGCGAGGCGCGCCTGAATGTGGTGGCTTCTTAACAAATTTACGCGTCTTCTTATCGAAATATTGCTCCCCCCATAGTCTGCGTGCAAACTCCATTCCGTTGAATGAACCTATAATCAAAGATATTTAAAATGCTAACAAATATGATTAATTTAATGTTGCAACATACAGATTAAACATTTTTCCTTTCAAAATGATTCAATCACTCAGATAAAAAGAAATGACATCAAACAACTGTTGGATTAAATTATAAATGAAAGAAAATCCCCTCCTTTCCCCCAATCAATTTATCTTTATATTACAAATGGCCATTTCTCATAAAAACTCTACATAAAAAAGAAAGACATAAATTAATTTCCCCATTCAAATATCGCAATTTTAAAATCGCCGCAACATGAGAGAAAAAAGAGAGTATAGTAAAAATAAAATAAACTGCACAAAGCAAAAGACGGTAAACACCGTTCGAAACTAACAATGAAAAGATTTCCCTAACAACTACGTCAGGAAAATCTCTTTCATGCACCTCCACAATTTCTGTCTAGGGAGTGGATTCTAAACCGAGTTCACTCCTAACTATCCTAGCCGAATCTAAGCTTATATCTAAAATCAATATGCAAATATTAGATGGCTGATAATAAACAAAGATTAAGGCAACTACTAGGAACATAGGAGCACCTACTTCCATGAAAATGCTACTCTGCACATATCAGCAAAGGGGAAGGGTCACTTTTTCGTTATCCATCTGGCCCAAGGGGAAATGTCGACCCCATCCTCTCTCCTCTCCCAATCCGATCCAACATAACTATCTCGTATGTGGAAATTTTTTAAAAGCTCACTGGATCTTCGCATGCGAAAAGTTTTCAGATATGAAATTCTCCAAAGCCCTTGCATGAGAGCTTTTAAAATATTTACTAGTATATTTTCTGATCCATCGGAAGTAAACGAGGCTCATTTCATAACACACATTGGCAACAAAATTTCGGGACCAAAAGCAAGACTTAGTTTGTTTGATAAGACCGAGTCTGGGGATTCGAAGAATGGGTCCATGTTTATTTCGCATTTCGATACAGCGTTATCCAGTTACAGCCTCCGAAGCTTCCTCAAAACTTCAAGACTAATTGGATCCTTCACGTAACTTAGAGTGTACCACTCTCCTCTCCTCCCCCACCCCCTAGCGATGCAATGCAACAATTCCTTCCCTTCCCTTGCCATTTCAATCTTCAAAAATAACAGCACTTTTTGACTGCACCATCTCAATAACAAACTATAAAATACTGACCATAATGATCCGCATATAGATTAGCAAAACTCTCCAGCGAGAAGCATATGTTGTAACGCGAACTGGCGAAAATAACGTTGTGCAAAAGGGGTGACACTTGCGCCGATTCAGCATCATCACTGAACGTCCTAAACGATTCACGGTGCAAAATAATAACACATACAATCATGTACTTTCCACCCACTCAATTCTTCCTATATAAGCGCAAAGAAACTCTTTGAACCTTTCGAGGTAATACATGTTATATTTGAAGATTTTTTTAAAATTACTCTTCTGTTCATATATCTGCCACTTTTTCTCGCCTTAATTAACACAGCAGCGAAAAGTGTGCTTTTTCTTGACCACAGAAAATTAAATAAGTGATTATGGCATCACATTTGAAGTTAATCCCTAACAAGAACTCTGCTTCGTGTCCTTAAAAGAAGATAGATTATGATCAACACCATGAGTCTAATCATTAAATACTCAGCGACAAATCAGACGCGACAGATTCCTTCAATAACATTCTGTTATTAATTGTAGATTGTCAATTTTTCAGGCAAGATTAATGCGGGTGCGAACAATAGGAACTCTCACCTTTGCCCCATGAGTACTAGAGGTGGAATTAGGAAGGAAATGAAATTTGCCGTTTATGGCGTTGCTCACTCTCCTCTTCGACAATGTCGTTGCATCGATCGCAACAAAACAGGTGCACATATCATCCTCTAACTTTGATTTCCTTTGTCGAATATCGGTAAAAACAAGCGAGCAAAATTTAATCTCAGTGAAATAATAAATCATCAACAATAATATGGCCCAATCCAGCTGAGAACATTCACCTCATTATGTCTAATATCAGTATAAAAGCTTACTGAAGGAGACCATTGACTTGATCAAGCACAAATCTAAGCTTATAATATGCATCCGTCGGCGGTAACTTCAATTCGAGAATCAAACGATCAATTTTGTTTATGCACACTGTCACCGGCAATCGTTCTTGCACCGCATGCCGTATGGCTCGTTCCGTTTGTAGCATTACCTGAATTAGCCATTCGTTTCTTTAGACGATACTATAAAAATTTCGCTCCTTCTGCCTTCGGGTAAAAGACCATAATCGTCTATAGCATCTACAACACTACACATACCTATACTAGAAAAATGTTATATGTGTATTATATACACCCTTCACATCTCTTTTGGCAAATTTTCTGAAGGAGAGGATGACAAAACGGAGTCTGGGGCCGAAATTTTATTACGACGATAATATTATATTAGACTTACTATGACGATAAAGATATTTGCCTCTTCTCCTTTCAATTATCAGCAATGGATGAAGTTCAAATCGAAAAAAAAATTCTGAAAAAACTGAAAAAATGGAAATCTAGATTAACGACTATTTTTAATGTATTATGCAAAGTGTGATAATAATTACATCTAAGATTAGTTGATCAAAAAATATAAAAGAATTAAAAAACGGATGTAGAAGAGTTTATATATTTTAGAGAGGAATAAAAAATAATTTGAAGAACATACCCCTTCGTGTGCATCAACAACAATAACAACACCATCGCTGAGTCGATAAGCTGCCGTCATTTCATCCGAAAAATTCACATGCCCTAAATGAGATCCACTGTAATCACAGTTAATCAACATGGACGATTAAGAGTTCGCGACGTTAATTCCCACTTTAAAGCGATCTCACAAAAAGCCTTTTATGCTCCAATTAGTTCTTCCCAAATTATTGCTTCAAACAAAAGAAACAAAATAAAATAAATGAAGCAGGATGATATCGCTTAATATTTGCCAATCAAACGACGCTCACCAAATATCGATTATTTCAACACTAAATTTCTACTTCCTCAAAAAGTTCTATAATATATTATCCGTTTTACGTCTCTCACAAATTCCAAGTGAATGCTTATCTGCAACTACCTAGCATAATTTGACTGATGAGCAACAGTGATAACGCCTCAATCAAGTTTAGGTAAACCATTAAGTTTCATCTCACTTCTTCACTTCCGCTCTCACTTTTCATCCAGAAAAACAAGCAAACATCCAGAAAGTCATTAATCCATAGTACAACCTAAACCAACCTGGAGTATCGATGATATTCAACAGATAACTCTTATGGCGTGAATCTTGCAGCACCAATGTAACCGGCATCGCCTTGACACTACAACCACGTTGCTGCTCAATGAAGAGTGTATCCGTGAAACGAGTATCTGTATCCTCTCCACGCATAAAATCCGGATGCGTTTGCTCCATTAGACAATCAATAAATGTCGTCTGAAAATTTAGAAAATTTAAAATAATAGAAAATAAATTCACTCATAAAATTGTAAACTCATTCGACGCTCTATCATCAATGAAAGTTGAATAAATTTAAGTCGAACGACCGCACTTTCCGCATACAACTTCCCAACCCCAAACTGAACATGCCATCTCATATAAGATAATAACTTCTCTTCCATTCGAAAATATCAATTCAAGAAAATTCATAAAATCAAATTCAAAATCAACAAATAAAAAAATCGGAACAAAAAATAAATTTACATCAGATTTTTGGTAATGCAGTATCACTATGAAGCACTCAAAAAAAGCTTGAATGAATATGCCAAACAATATAGTGATAATGACTCCTCTAAATGACCTTTCCATGGTGAAGATGACCAGCAATTGCAACGTTGCGCATAACATGTGGACAATCCATGAGATCTGCCAAGTATTCCTTATTATATGTTGTCTCGGGAAGTGACTGTTCTAGAGCCTGAAAATCAACACTATCACAAAAAAGTATCTACGCAGAAACAAAGAATACGATAAACGTGTGACCGGAAGAGAGGTGAAAGCACAGAGGAAGCCAACTTCGCTTTCTCTTTTCTAATAAACAACACTTACAGCAGTAAATTTAATCAGCACCGTAAATGCTGTCAGCGAACGATTACTCTACATTCCAAATAATTTTTTGGCTTTAAAAGCAACGAAACATGAAAGCCTGCAAAGTTTAAGAGCTAAACATTCCCCCACCCCTTCTCCCTCTCGTCTTTGACTCTTTTCCAGCATCGCGATGGAGCTGGGCATAACAGCAGCGACGGTTTTAGGCAAATCACCTATGACGAATAAAGGTAATATTAACAAGAGTTGTTGTTAAAGAAAGTTAAACTCTGAATAAACTGCAGCGCTGATCGACTTTTTAGTTTAATCGATGTAATAATTTCAACCATATCTTGCGAAAATTGCGTAAAAAGCCTAAATCCGCCTTGAGAAACGCCGTGCACAGCAAATCTAGTTATCAACATGAAACAAAAAAAAAAAATTCCAACCCCTTTTCTTTTAACATCACCATAAGGCAGTAGATATATCAATCCTGTAACATACGAGATTAATTTTAGAAATATTCAAAAACATATAAAAAACCTGGAATTTGCGCTGTCTGATTGGTTTTATAATCGGTTCGGTGAGTGGTTGTGCATCCTCTTCTTGAACGATCGTTTCTACATCTTCACCGTATATCTGCAATTGACCACAAATTACGAACATTTAAAAAACGATAAAATACGCTAAAAACTGAAGCATAATTTTTATCAATTTGAATATAAATTATTAAAGGGGATTATATATTTGAAAATAAAAGAACCTTTCCCTATCTATTCCTTCACTTAAAGAAAGATATGCGCAGTGCCCATAATACATAGCAATAAAGATTCACTTATAATGGTAAGATAAACGTTTCCATTCGTCAACAAACTCAGCTTTTCTCGAACACAGAAAAACCACTGGAAGGTCAATAGTTCTATTGTATCTGCTGCGTAAACGACTTTCACACTTGCTGGCTCCATCCTCAATCCAACAACTCTCACAGCACTATTTCCCTACTTATTGATAAATTACTACCTTTATCCGCTAATATTTAAATCTTTTTCCAGAAAATCGAAAGCAAATAAAGAATTTCAGCGTGACTTTTTGCATTGTATCTTTAAACAAAAATAAATCGAATAATCATGCTTGGCATTTACCGAAACTTACTTTTACCTTGTTACCTGCCATTAAAACAGATAGGTATAGTGCTCGAAAGTTCAAAGGGCCCAAGAGTGCAGTACCTCGATCTTGGCATTAACATCAAACTGTTCGACAATGCCGAAGTTGCTCAAACTTTCTGAGGCACCAACAGTCCAGACTCCGAGGTACTCCAACCCTCATGGCCCAATGAGTTTGGCTAATCTCATCCCACCTCTTGGATGCCTTAAGGACGTCCCATCTGCTGAGCCTCTGAGTTCGATTTCATTCCCTCCCCCCCCTCCCCGCTGCCCCTCAACCATTCCTAGGCCATGCAGCAACATCTTTGACACCTTATAGAAAGAACGAACAGTAGACTTCTAAAATGTGTAGTACATTAGCGCATCACTCACTCTATCTGAATTTGTAAATAAACAAAAGAACTCACTTCCATAGCTGTTGCGTAGTATTTTTTGTCCTCATGAAGAACAATTTGATTTGCAGATGCTCGTTCAGGTTCCTCTTCTATTGCTTCCTCTTCTTCCTACAAGTAATTCATACTAACGTTAAACATTAAACATTAAATAAATCTCTATTGTTCAATGATCTTTCTCCTCAAAAATCTTTCTAGAACAAAACAACGTTTAAAGTAATACACTAGAAAGTGTTTAAAAGCATAATTTTTACACATCTGCATCGGTGTTAACGATTACATGCGTCAGTCTTAAAGCAATTGCTTGATGTCTTATAAAGATATTCAATTCCGACTGACTTCAATAATGAACACTTCTTATAATAAAAGAAAATAATACATAATGAGAAGGGACGAACAGGTAGATGTGCTTTGATTAGCGTTACCTATATGGCGATTAAAAATCGACGAATCTGTTCATGCGAATAAAAATCACAAAAAGTCCAGAAAATGGATCAGTTCCAATACAAATAGCAGTAGGAAAGTAGAATTCGAATAGACATACCCAACTTAAACATCACTCTTTATTCAATTTCTGTTATATTCCCCCTCTCCTATCTTCAGTAAAATCTTTGTTCTTTGCAAATTTTTTGGATCGATGGCTCATAGCTTCTATTTTCAAATGGGTTAAGATCACAAAGATATTTCAATAATTCTACGCCATTCAATTCAGTTGTTGGTTACTGTGCACAATGACTGCTTCATGCAAAACAGAGAAGTCTGCAACGAACAAAGCAGGAAACCAGAATTGTAAAAGCCATAATGCCTAAACCAAATGCTAGCCCACTCGTATACGCACCTATTGAAGTATGCCCAATGCATTCATATCTAAATATAATTGCCGCAGAATATGTTGCTTCGATGTTATCTGGCACTCCGTTCCCCCTTCCCCCCCCCCCCGATTTGAGGCGAAAATCAATAAGACGATTTCTGCACTTAATTTTCCAATTTCAATGAAATCGGTGCTAAACGCGAGGAATAGGTGAAGGCATGTGTGTTCGCGACTAAATATTAGGTAATTTTGTTGATCGTCAATGAAGGGAAACCTTCTAGTTTTACTATCCCCTTCTTTCCCTCCTCCTTCCTTACTCCATTTAAAGGTCTGATGTCAACGATTAGCCATATAAGGATTTAATGATGTCACTGCCCAATAAAAAGATTTTAAAATAAAAGAACATTCAATACAGAAAACTTCGCCATTTGAAATAACGTCAAAGAAAAATGAGAATCACCTCAGCCTCCTTTTCCTCTTCCTCTTCGACGTTACGCGTTTGCACAAAAGAAGCATCTTCATCATCGGAGTCATCTGAATCCAACTCCGGCCCGATATAATTACCAAACTCATCGTAGAGATCCGCATCCATTGTTTTATCTTCTATTCGGTTATCACCTCAAATCAGTGAGCTCAGTGATTGACTTAAATCAATTTATTGATCGCTTCATCCTTCGCAAAATACCCTGCATTTGCACCATGATAAAAAATCCCACATATAATCATCGCCAGAAAAGGATAAATCATTTCCAATTTCTGCTTTTTATTGACATAGAAGTGTGAGGATGAAATTCAACCTGGAAAAGTGAACCTTCTACTAATAAGTTCGTAACAAATAATGAAACGTTCACACATAGGAAATCACTTTTGAGCTGTTTTTTTTTTTTCACTGATTCGAACCTTTCACAAAAGATTCGCTTCTGTGACCCGACCGGGCTAAATAATGAATTTAAGTTTTCTGCACCTTTGATCGGGTATAATTTCGTTCACAGCTGATGGAACAACTTGAAAATTGGCTTGCAATTTTAACCCGCTGTTTCCATTAAGCCTATCGAATTCCGTGATTATATCTGCAATGCTTCCTGATTGGAACAATTGAAAACGCAGCCAGACACAGACAAACAGACACACGGACACAGACAGATGCACACAGACACACATACGCACAGATACGACTACTTGAATCCGCTCTATAAATAAAAAATTGAATGAAAAGAAAAAACCCATTCCTGAAATGATTACAAATGACATAAACGCATCGATAAAAATTCAGCATTGAAACGAATTGATAAACCACTTGTATATCTCGACCCGATACTCTCGGGCAAACTGCGCCACCTATAGAGATATGCAATCAAACGTTCAAAAGTCCGGTAACAGTCGGTCTCGGCACCCAGTGCATATATATATATATATATATATATATATATATATATATATATATATATATATATGTATATATATATATATATATATATATATATATGTATATATATATATATATAATGTATGCGTATATATGTACAACTTAACTTATGCGGCATTCCAAAGGCATGTCCCAAAAAAAACTAACGAAACCCCCCTCCCCCTCCCCACTTCATCTCCAGACCACTTCAAGCAACCCAAAGTATTGATCTCAAGCTGTGAAAACCTCATTACTTCAACACATCTACACAACATTGCACTGTTACCCGCCACTCTTTGCACTAGAAGTGAAACAAGAGGCACTAAGATGGAAAATAAAAGTTTTCTCTGCGTCTCTCGTTCGGGTTTCGCTTCAACAATGCTGCAACAACTTCCCCAACTTTTTTATTATTACGCATAACCTTTCTGAATTAAGAAATAAACCTGCATCCAATGACTTGTTATCTATACCATAATGAGAGACCATATAACCATCTATCTTTTTTTCTATTTCATCCGTTCTAATAGGATAGGTGAAAAATGGTTCAAACTTCAAACAATACTTCAAAATGTTTTCGTCGCGAAAGTTTCTCAGTTGACGATTTTTTAATAGTCTATCAAATTTGCTTGTGAAGTTATATTGCTGCCGTGCACCTGGTATTTATTTAATCTGAAGTTTAGTAGGTTTAATTGTGACATTTTTTATGGTACGCTGATGGTGAACTAAGCTGAAAGCATTAAATAGTTCGCGCTAGAAATAAAGGTCAAGCTGCGGCTGGCACTTCCACATGATCAAGTTTTGATAAGAATAGCACACAAAGCATTTTGGCGGGAATGCTGTCAGTTACAAGGGTGAAGTGAATCGAGGTGTGCTTGTGGTTATATCTGTTCGGCTTGTCGATGAGTGGTTTCTGAGGCAATGAGTGGTAAAATCGATTTGGCTTGTTTATTCAAGTTGAAATTCCTATCGGAAATGAGTGATGAAGGTCAATTACAGGTGCTCGATTTTTGTATACATTTGGGCATAATTGCAAAAGAATATTTATGCCCAGAATGTAGTACAAAAATGTCACTACATGAAAGAGCAGATGTTATTGACAAATATGAATGGGTATGTCGTAAATATGGTCCATCGATGCATTATGTGAAGCGGTCGGTACGGAAAGGTTCATGGTTTAGCGAGAGTCGCTTAACTATAGTGGATTTACTGCTGATGACCGAATTCTTTGTACGAAATAGATCGCAAGAGGATGTGATGTATGAGTTGGGATTAAGTAATGGAACCGTATGTGATTGGAGAAGTTTCTTTCGAGAGGTTTGTGTGCAATTCTGTATCAATGGGAGTTGTAAAATTGGCGGTGTGGATAAGATTGTTGACATCGATGAATGCGCTTTTGGGAAACGCAAATTTCGTCGGGCAAAGAGAGTCAACGGTGAATGGGTAATTGCCGGTGTGGAAAGGGGATCCAACAAATTCTTCTTCAGTGTTGTTCAATCGAAAAATATCGATGCGTTGTTGGATGTTATGCAGACTTTTATACTGCCAGGAAGTGTTGTTTTTTCGGTGTGTTGGAAGACATATGATTGTCTGAAGAATGAAGCATTCATAATCTCGCACGGAGTCATTCCATCGAATTGAAGAACTCCACTGAAGGTGCATGGAGTGCTGTGAGGAAACAATTTCCTCGTCGTACCATCACTGAGCAATTCGATTCCTATCTTGCCGAATATTTATGGCGTCGAAGTCATATGGAAGGGGAGGATCTTATGTGTGCTTTCTTGGAGGCTGTAAGATTGGTATATATACCGCATACATGTGATATGCCCGACGAATAGGCAAGGTTAGGCAGTTATCCAGTTATTGATCTTATTACTGATCGAACAGGTATAGAGGAAGGGGACAGCGAATGGGACGAAACAGGAAGTTGTAAGCAAGAGTCTGGGTCATAACGAAAGCCACCATCACTAAATAATCTAGAATTTGTTGGTATAATACGTATGTTACAAACTTAGGAAACTTCTAGCGTTAAGTTTTGAATTGTGTTATGCTGCTGATCGAAAATCTCCATTTTTATTGGGCAGTGCACCTTTCGCAACTTGTTACTTAAAAAAAAAAATATCTGATAATTGGTTGATGTGATGAATTTAAATATCGATGGATTTAGGTGAATTTTTTGAATACGGATATCCCCTGGTTTCGTTAATCTTCGTATCGAAATATTTGTTAATTTTGAAAATTTTCTAAAGTCTATAAATTTAGCAAATATGTTTTCTTTTTCAATATTACATTCATCGTATCTCTTCTTTTATGCTTTAAAAGTTTTTGATCAATGAACTTATATTTTCCCGTTAATGTTTTCAACTTCTCACTTTTCACCGAATTTAAAAAAAATTTTTTTTAGTATTTTAATTTCACTCACCGTATTTTTTGATTAATTTTTTTAATCTCATGTTATAAATCGCAAGCACATTAATATTCTCTTCAATGAGTTAGATTCATAACGGAGGAGGGGCATTATTATTTAAATCAACCAAAGAGGGATAATGTATTAAAAGGGGGAGGAGTGGATATTTTCATATTTCTTTTCAAGTTCATTCTACTTTACTGTTGCTTTACGATTGCCGCATTTTTTTAAAAATAATTCAACAATCAAATATTTGTTCGACAGCAGTATTACCTAAGAAACATAAGAGTGGCGCCTATTTTGTAAATCATTTATATCTTTCTGAAATATATTTTTTCTTATTCACAAATATTTTTTAGTCTACTAAAATAGTTTTTTTTTAAATTAATCTATTTTTATCTAGTATCAATCATCATCCGCCTTTAGCAGTTATTAAAATATCCAAAAATATTGTTTATTCTATCTATTGTTGGACACATATCGTTGTTATTGATCTTATTCACATTTATAAAATAATACTTTTTATAGGTGTCGCTATTATTTTTCTATTAAAGAATTGTGGAATTTAACTATTAATGCACTCTGATATTTATGACTTAAATAATGACATCTTCAACGACAATTAACGATACGCATTCAACCAATTCAACTTCGTCGACTTCATCGAATGATACTGTCGAATCACCACCGTTGAAAAAGACAAGAGAAAGAAGGTACACATTTTACTTTTCACTCTTATTTGATTATTTCTTATTTTTTCTTTTCTTTTTCTAACACACCTTATTGGTAATTGTTTCCAATCTAGTTGTTTTACTGATTACAGTGAAAGCAAATCACATCAATAAATTCATATATTTTCGTTATTTTCACATATATAATATTCACAGAAAGAATTTTTAAGTCAAGAAACTTATAATAGAAAGGTATAAAAAAGTTTCTGATCGTTTTGTTGATTGTTATTCGCGTTTTAATTTGGCTAAAAAAAAATTGTTAAATGAGACGATGATCATAAGCGCAATTAAAATTTAGTATTATATGTTGAAATTTTGCAAAATTTAGAATAAATTGCAGTAACAGCAGTTATATATAAGATCTCGTTGAGTAAGTATAGGCCATGTTGAGAGAGAAGTAAAGAGCCTCGAACAGAGATGATAGAAGGTTCAAAAGTATGATGCCGGACATTCTCCCATAGTGTTGATTGCTTCGTTTTGAATCCTTGTAGCAGAAATTTTTCTGGAATTTAGGTCCTTGTATGAAGCGATCCTTGCCGCTTTTAAATCAAATCTCTAACATCACTGAAATTCGAAACTCTGAAGTATTGTTTTTTTCTTTGTCACAGTTGTTGTAAAATAATATAATTTCAAAAAAGAACACATCTAGCGCATTAGTAAAGTAAATTCAAATGGGAAAGCACATTCGTTGTTTAGGATAATATGCCCATGAGGTCTTGATAAGCAAATCTGAAAGGCTTCTCCTCTTAGACGGCTAATTCGGTCAAAATTGATTGATTAAAATGAGCAAGACGATATGGCGATATGCGAAATACTTTCCTCGAAGTGTGTGGTACAGGAACGAAGAAAATACTAAACGATGACTGTGTAGGCATTAACTTAATTGTGCTTCCGCGCATATGTTCTTTTATTGGTTTGTATTTAGATTTCGTATCGTTCCTGTTCTTCGGCACGATATGTGCTCGGTGGAGCTACCTTTGGAAGAATACTTCATTCTTTGCGTCGGCGATCCCCGTACCATTGGATCGATATTGAAATTGCTTCCAGCGATGCCAGATTCGGCGAATCATCTAAAACGAATCAAAGATGGTCGTATTCTTATACAGCCATCATCAATCGCTCTTGATCACGTATTGTTGAATTCTATTCGAGATTTGTTGCAAGAGGAGCCGATAATCGATAGGGTTCAAATCCCGGCTAAGAAACCATATACTAGACGTCAGTTTGAATGGGCAAAACAACGATGGCCAACCACTTTCCATCCAAACAAAGAGGCCGAATCACTTCTAAATGGAACATTTTTCAACACTTCAGAGCAAGAAAAAATTATCGATTTCTATGCAAAAGCTGAAAAGGTGAGTTTAATTCTTATCAATATGTGAATTTATTTAAAAGATCCACAAAGTGGAGTCTTATTGCTTTCTTATTCGAAAGTATTTATGAGTTTGTTTTGGAAAGGTACAATATGATCCAAAACATATCCTCTGGAAGGCAGTTTTTTTAAATAATTTTATCTTCCAAATACAAATGCCCAGAATATTTGTTTATTTATTTATTTGTTTTGCTGTCTCTACTCGCACAAGAAAACGCCATTGTAATATAGGGCCATCTCCACTTCTTTTGTCGATATGAAGTAAACCCTCCATCAACCGTATCTGCGAACTATTCGTTACCACGAAAAGAAATAATAATTAAAAATCCGTTGAAAGTATTGTAAGTAAATTGGGAAAGGATTTTTTGGCGTTGTAAAGATT